>JBBHKE010002522.1:18136-33298 GCA_037447655.1 Zygnema cylindricum | reverse complement strand
GGGGGGAGGGGGAATGGACGGGAGGAGCGGAGAGGAGGAGGGAGAAAGAGAGGCAGAGGTGGGGAGGGGGATGTAGGGGGGGAGGGAAAGGGAGAAGCAGACGGGAAGGGGGAGAGAGAGAGAGAACCTAAAAAATTGGAACACCGTAAAATTGACTCTTTTTTGTTTTTTGGAAGTTTTTTATGACCCAATTTAGTTCAACGACTCTGTTTTTCTTTCACCTTTTTTTTTTTTTACTTTGCTTGCCTATTAATAAGTTTCTGTTTTATAATACTTTTTTTTGTTTAAAGGAAATGTTTCCTTTTTTACGGGCAGCTCATGGTCTCTCTAGGAATGGGTTTTCTCTCTCACCTCTCACTCCTCGCTCTCCTTTTCTTCCCCTTCTTTTTTTGTCTTTTTGCAGTTTAGAAACTTCCTATGATGGTGGAGCTTGTATAGTTTTTAAAGGAAATTTGGAAAAAAATGATTATGGAAAAGTGGAAATTTTCGGTCCAAAAATTCAACTTACAAATTGTATTTTATTTGTCAGCTATACGGTAAGATATAATTATGACCTTTTTTTTTTTAAAAGAAAGTTGTTTGTGAAAAAGGCGAATAGGTAAGTATTGAAAAACCGAAAAGAAAAGGAAGTAATGAGACTATGATTTGACTGAGAGAATGGGATTGAAAGGGAGACGGAGAGAGAGAGGAGGGAGGGAGGGAGGAGGGAGGAGGAGGGGGCAGGGGGGAGGGGGGGGAGGGAGGGGAGAGGGGAGAGAGAGTTTTGAAATTGGTCTTGTGTTTAGGAAATAATGGATACTAAAAATTTGGGAGAGAATTGTATTTGTAATTGTTTTGTTTCCGTCTTTGTTTTTAAAATTCGAAAAATGAAAACATGAAATACGGTTTAAGTTTTAAACTCATGAATAAATTACGGTAGAATATTTCCTTGTTTTTCACACTAACTCTATGGTTTCAGTCAATAAATAATTCAGTACCATATATAGTGCGGTTTCTGTTTAATATAATGAAAACCCTCTCTCCCTCCCTCTCTCTCTAACCCTCTCTAACCCTCTCTCTAACCCTCTCTAAGAATACAAAAAAATATTAAACTATCAATGAGAAGGCGGTAGGTTTTTTTTTTTTTATATAATTTACCAGAATTAGTTATTCGTCCAGTTGACAATATATACCTCTTCGCTTGAAAATAAAACAAAAAAAAAAATGTAAAAAAAGGGAATTCAAACAAATTGAAAAAAAAAATAGGAATAAAACTGTTTTTGGAGGTCAGGTTCAAAACGAAGAAGGGAGCGACCTTTCTCTAGTACTGACTTTCGCAACAAGTGGAGGAGAGGGAGGAGGAGAGGTAGGAGGAGGAGGAGGAGGAGGAGAAGGAAGTGGAGGACGAGGAGGGGAAGGAGATGAAGGTGCTGGCCACAATACTAGAGTGGTTATCTGCACCGACCAAGAATATGATAAAGGTTCTGAAAACATTTTTTTTCCCTCGCATACTATTTTGAATAATAAACCTTTCAAAGCTTCCTCGCAAGTTAGACCACCAAAAGAAAATGAGGTGGGAATTAATCATCAAAAAAATGAAACATTTAATAATTCCTTAATGGAGACTGCAAATTGGGTAACGAGAGAGTATGAGGTCAAATGTGAGGAGGGAGAGGAATTAATATCAGTGTCAGTTATTTGTGACCATACAAATAAAAGAATAGAAAGTGAAGCTTCTCAAAATCTCCTGAAAGAATCTCAAAATCTCGGAAGAAAAATGCTTAAAATGAAAACTTCCGACGTTCCAAAAACTTTAGATTGTTCGAAAATTTCCGAGGAAAATGAGAAAATGGGTGTCGAATGTGTGAAAAACGATTTTTCTAATGGAGAAAACCTTTCTTTTCAAGCAAAACTCGGTCAAATAAGAATCAGTACTTGTAAAAGTGAGGATTGTAAAAAGTCACTTGAAGTCAAAAATGTTTTTTATAAAGATATTATATGGAACAAAAATCCCTCGGAAAAACTGAAACTGAGTACCACAATTACATGGGAGGGGGAGATTTCAAGTCAAATAAGACGAGAGAGTAGCAAGGAGGATAATTGTCATGGGTGTCTTATAGAAAGTTATGAGGTCTATTTAGTGATGGGAGGAGAAAAAAAGTCGAAAGAGAAAATTTTGGAGAGAGAATTGTGTTTAGAAAATATTAAATTTTTAGGAACGGCATTTGTTTCGACTTATCGTTGTTATATGTTGGAGATACCGAAAGATTGTTGTAATCTTTTTTTCGTGGTTCAAGCAAAGTCAAAATGTGGATTACGAAAAAATATTAATGATTGTTCGAAGAGTTCTTTGTTAGATGTGCAAGGGAGAGTTTTTTGACGACCCAGTTTTTAGTTTCCTCTCGAATGTAAAAATAGATAGTCGAAGAGGATAATTAAAGACTTGATATGGGGAACTTTTGTCCTAATATGGGCTTTTTTGCCCAAATAATTTATTGGTTTCCTTTTTTATTTTTTTCTTTTTAACTCGACTATTCACACAATTCGTTTTTAAAAAGCCTTAAGAGTCTTGTCTCTACAGTAACAATGGAGTATTTGAGCATTATTTTCTGAAAGCTCAATACATATATATTTTTAGGAAGCGTTCAAACTTGAAAAAAATAATCAACAAATAGTTTAATGAGTGTAATTGTCCTAACAGTCAAGTTGTAATTTAAATAGGCGTGAAAGACACAAAATGGCGTTGATTTTTTTGCTTGTGGTACTTTAAAAGTACATTAAAGTACAAAATAGTACTGTACTTCGAATGTACTTGACACTCACTTTTTCTATGTCACGCGTGTGGTTTATTGTAAGCATAACTAATGTGCTCTGTTCTTCATGTGTACTTTGTGTACTTCATGTGCGCTCTGTGTCCTTTATGTACTTTATGTGTAGTTTGTGTCATTATGTGAACTGACAAGTATTGTATGCATAAATTAAGTTCAATTTACTGTTTTTTGAACAAAATTGACTGCCCTTGAGTCACACAAACAACCAAAAAAAAATTAAGTTGAAAAAGATAATAATGCCAAAGCGCAGTACAAATAGTAAGTTGTTAAAGAATAAATTGACAACCTACAAAAGCTAGGAAAGGGATTTAGTGGAAGATAAAACCATCTCACAAACATATCTACATATAAATACGGTATGAGATCGGTGGGATGCTGTGTTTTATTTTTTTGGGTTTATATTGATTAAAACACATTGTTTAATTATTTCCACTACTGTACCTTACATTTATAATAAAATAACAGTAAAGAAAAGCTTTTGTACTCAATTATAATAGTGTTATAATAGTTTTCTTTTTTTTAATTATAATAGTTTTGAACGGAATTGTCGTAATTTATTATTTGAAAAATTCAATATGAAAAGAAGTTTAAAATGAAAGATGTTTTGGATCTTAGGGAGAAGGAGAGAGAGGAAGAGGGAGGGGGAGGGGGTAAGGGGGGGGGGAGAGGGGGGGAGGGAGAGAGGAGAGAGGAGAGGCGGAGAGAAGGAGAGGTGAACAGAGGGAGAGGAAGAGGGGGAAAGAGGGAGAGGAAAAGAGAGAGGGAGGAAGGGAGAAAAGGAGAGAGGGCGAGTGGAACAGAGCGAGAAGGGGAATGAGAGAAGGAGAGAGGAAACAGAGGGAGAAAGAGAGGAGGAAAAGGGAGAGAGGAACAGAGGGAGAGGGGGGAAAAGGGAGAGAGTGAGAGAGTGAGAAGGTGAAAGAGCGAGTGGGAGAGAGGGAGAGATCGATAACAAAGGACAACAGCATTTATTGGTGGAAATTCTCATTCTGTTCAGACAACAAAATGTCGTGGATAAACCCGAAAAAAATAAAAAAAGGAAAAAGAAAGAAAAAATAAAAATGAAAAATGAAAAAAAACTCTCTTTTCTCAAATTTCTAAGCATGTAAACTCCAACAAATAAGTTTCAACAGTTTCTGGAGAAAAGAAAAAGGAATATCCATTCATGTAAATTGTTACAAATAGTTGTAAAAAACCTAAAAAATTAACAAAAAAATCAACACGTGTACTGACAAGTATTTTATACATAAATAAAGCTCGATTCATTGTCGTCTGCTCCAAAATTGATTGCCCTTATTAACTATTTTTAGGAAAAAGAGAAGTTTTTTTTACAAGAGAAAGAAGTTAGATTTTACAAAAAAAAGTTGTTTAAGGTATTTTTTACCAAAAAAAGTTATTTGTCATTATTGTTACCATAATTAATGTGATTGTCGTACTGTTGTTACTATTGTTGTTGTTGTTTACCATATTTATATTATTATTATTATTTTATTATTAGTAATATCATTTTTATTATTTTTGTTAACATTAATACGACAACTTTTTAGATATGTAGCAATAACCGCAACATATATTATTGTGTACATATTAATAAGAAAATATAATATATAATAATAATAAGAACAAAAAATATGTTATTGTGTATACATACATAAATATATAATAATAGGACATTTTTTATTTTTTTTTTGTCTCTTACAGCCAATCCACCACATGTGTCTGGCACTGACAGCCAATGAGAGGAGTTCCATCAAATCATTTGTCAGGTATTGTCTCTAAATTTTATAGAATAAGGTAAATGAATGTCTATAATACCTATACAGCAATGCCTTAAATGTCATGCATCTTGTATCTTCTTTATTTTGGGTACAAAATGCTCTAAATCCTCTCATCTCTGTTTGACTGTTGTTATGTGCATGATGATATTTGTATATATATATGCCAAATAAAGTAATGTTTATATATTTATATGTTGTGTGATTAATTGTACTATTGTAAATTGTGTATAGAGATCATGATGTCCATAGTGGGGTTAACATATATATATATATATATATATTATTGGTTGAATGATAGTCATCCAAAATCAGTTGATAAAAGGGATCTTAGATAGAGAGAAAGGGGGAGAAAGAGAGAGAGAGAGGGAGCGAGAGGTAGAGAAAGGAGAGAGAGAGGGGGATAGAGAGAGAGGGGGATAGAGAGAGAGGGATAGAGAGGAAGAGAAAGGAGAGAGAGACGGGGAGACAAGGAGAGAGACAGAGGGAGCTTGCGTGAGATAAAGCGATTAAGAGAGTGATCGAGAGAGATAAAGCGAGTGCGAGCAAGATAAAGTGCGAGCGCCTGAGAGAAAGCCGCTGACCGCCACCTTCTCTCTCTCTCTCGCGCTCGCTCTGTCTCCTTCCCCCCCTCTCCCCCCTCTCTCTCTCTATCGGCGCTTGATCCTGCCTCTCCGCAGCGTCACTCTTGCGTCCTCTCTCCCCTTCCCTGGTACCCACTTCCCCGCCTTTCCCCCTCACCTCCCACCCCTCCACTCTCTCACCTCGTCCCAACTTCCTCCTCCCCTCTCCAACCCCCCCCCCCCCTTAACTTTCTCCCCCCCCCTAACATCCCCTTTCCTAACTCCCTACCCCCCGTAACTTTCTCCTCCACCCCCCCAACCTCCCCCCCCCTAACCTCCCCCCCCCCTTAAACTTCACCCACCCCCTAACCTCCCCCCCTAACCTCTAACCTCCCCCCCCTAACCCCTAACTTACCCCCCCTAACCTCTAACCTCCCCCCCCTAACCTCCCCCCCTAACCTCCCCCCCTAACCTCTAACCTCCCCCCCCCCCTGCCCCCCTTCTTGCCCCCCCCCCCCTGCCCCTGCCCATCCCTCCCTTACGCCCCCGTGTGCTCCCCGTTCGTCCGTCCCCCTCCTCCGCGTGGTGGGCCCCTCTCTCCGCCCACGGCCAAAGCCGAGGCCGAAGCCAAGGCCGAGGCCGAGGCCGAAGCCAAGCCGAAGACAAGGCCGAGGCTGAAGCCGAAGCCAAGGCTGAAGCCGAGGCCGAGGCCAAATCCGAGGCCGAAGCCGATGCCGAAGCCGGGGCCGAAGCCGAGGCCGAAGCTGAGGCCGAGGTCGAGGCCGAAGCCAAGGCCGAAGTCAAGACCGAGGCCGAGGCCGAAGCCAAGGCCGAAGCCAAGGCCGAGGCCGAAGCCGAGGCCGAGGCCGAGGCCGAAGCCAAGGCTGAAGCCAAGGCCGAAGCGGAGGCCGAGGCCGAAGCCGAGGCCGAAGCTGAGGCCGAGGTCGAGGCCGAAGCAAAGGCCGAAGACAAGGCCGAGGCCGAGGCCGAAGCCAAGGCTGAAGCAGAGGCCAAAGCGGAGCCCAAGGCCGAAGCCAAGGCCGAAGCCGATGCCGACGCCCAGGCCGAAGCTGAGGCCGAAGCTGAGGCCGAGGTCCAGGCCGAAGCCAAGGCCGAAGTCAAGGCCGAGGCCGAGGCCGAAGCCAAGGCGGTAGCCGAGGTCGAAGCCGAGGCCGAGGCCGAAGCTAAGGTCGAGGCCGCAGCCGAAGCCAAGGCTGAAGCCGATGCCAAAGCGGAGGCCGAGGCCGAAGTCGATGTCGAAGCCGAGGCCAAAGCCGAGGCCGCAGCCGAGGCTGAAGCTGAGGCCGAGGTCGAGGCCGAAGCCAAGGCCGAAGTCAAGGCCGAGGCCGAGGCCCAAGCCAAGGCCGAAGCCAAGGCCGAGGCCGAGGCCGAAGCCAAGGCGGAAGCCGAGGTCGAAGCCGAGGCTGAGGCCGAAGCCGAGGTCGAGGCTGCAGCCGAAGCCAAGGCTGAAGCTGATGCCGAAGCCGAGGCCGAGGCCGATGCCGATGTCGAAGCCGAGGCCAAAGCCGAGGCCGTAGCCGAGGCCGAAGTTGAGGCCGAGGTCGAGGCCGAAGCCAAGGCCGAAGACAAGGCCGAGGCCGAGGCCGAAGCCAAGACTGAAGCAGAGGCCGAAGCCGAGGCCGAAGCCGAGGCCGAAGCCGATGCCGAAGCTGAGGCCGAAGCCGAGGCCGAAGCTGAGGCCGAGGTGAAGGCCGAAGCCAAGGTCGATGTGAAGGCCGAGGCCGAGGCCGAAGCCAAGGCCGAAGCCAAGGCCGAGGCCGAGGCCGAAGCCAAGGCCGAAGCCGAGGCCGAGGCCGAAGCCGAGGCCGAAGCCGATGCCAAAGCCGAGGCCGAGGCCGAAGCCGAGACTGAAGCCGAGGCCGAAGACGAAGCCGAGGCCGAAGCCGAAGCTGAGGCCGAAGCAGAGGCCGAAGCCATGCCGAAGCCAAGGCCGAAGCCAAGGTTGAGGCCGAAGCCGAGGCCGAAGCCAAGGCCAAAGCAAAGGCCGAGGCCGAAGCCAAGGCTGAAGCAGAGGCCGAAGCCAAGGCTGAAGCCGAGGCCAAAGCCGAGGTCGAGGCTGAAGCCGAGTCCGAAGCCGAGGCCGAAGCCGAGGCCGAGGCCGAAGCCAAGGCTGTAGCAAAGGCCGAGGCCAAGGCCGAAGCCAAGGCCGAAGCCGAGGCAGAGGCCGAGGTTGAAGCCAAGGCCAAAGCCAAGGCCGAGGGCGAGGCCGAGGCCGAAGCCAAGGCCGAAGCAGAGGCCGAAGCCAAGGCCGAAGCCAAGGCTGAAGCCGAGGTCGAAGCCGAGGCCGAGGCCGAAGCCGAGTCTGAAGCCGAGGCCGAAGCCAAAGCCGAAGCTGAGGTCGAAGCCGAGGCCGAGGCCGAGGCCGAAGCCGAGTCCGAAGCCGAGGCCGAGGCCGAAGCTGAGGCCGAAGCCGAGGCCAAGGCTGAAGCCAAGGTCGAGGCCGAAGCCAAGGCCGAGGCCAAAGACGAGGCGAGGCCAAAGCCGAGGACGAAGTCGAGGCCGAAGCCGAGGCGGAAGTCGAGGCTGAAGCCGAGGCTGAGGCAGAAGATGAGGCCGAGGCCCAGGCCGAAGCCAAGGCCGAAGCCGAGGCGAAAGCCGAGGCCGAACCCGAAGCCGAGGCCGAGGCCGAAGCCGAGGCCGAGGCCGAAGCTGAGGTCGAAGCCGAGGTCGAAGCCGAGGCCAAGGCCGAAGCCGAGGACGAGACTGAGGCCGAAGCCAAGGCCGAGGCCAAGGCCGAAGTCAAGGCCGAAGACAAGGCCGAGGCTAAGGCCGAAGCCAAGGCTGAAGTCGAGGCTGAAGGTGAGGCCGAGGCCGAAGCCGAGGCCGAAGCCGAGGCCGAAGCCGAGGCCGAAGCCGAGGCCGAAGCCGATGCCGAAGCCGAGGCCGAGGCGGAAGCCGAGGCCGAAGTCGAGGCCGAAGCTGAGGCTGAAGCCTAGCCGAGGCCGAAGCCAAAGCCAAGGCCGAAGCAGAGGCCGAGGCCGAGGCAGAAGCCAAGGCTAAAGCAAAGGCCAAGGCCGAGGCCGAAGCCAAGGTCGAAGCCGAGGCCGAGGCCGAGGCCGAAGCCAAGGTCCAAGCCAAGGCCGGGGTCGTGGCAGAAGCCAAGGCAGAAGCAGAGGCCGAAGCCGAGGCCGAAGCCAAAGGCGAAGCTGAGGCGGAAGCCGAGGTCGAAGCTAAGGCTAAAGCAAAGGCTGAAGCCAAGGGCGAAGCAAAGGCAGAACCCGAGGGCGAAGCCGAGGCTGAAGCCGAGGCCGAAGTCGAGGCCGAGGCCAAAGGCGAGGCCGAGGCCGAAGCCAAGGCTGAGGTCGAAGACGAGGCCGAGACCCAGGCCGAAGCCAAGGCCGAAGCCGAGACCGAAGCGGAGGCCAAGGCCGAAGCCGAGACCGAAGCGGAGGCCAAGGCCGAAACCGAGGCCGAAACCGAGGCTCAGGCGGAAGCCGAGGCCGAGGCCAAAGGCGAGGTCAAAGCCGAGTTCGAAGCCGAGGCCGAAGCCGAGGCCAAAGCCGAAGCCGAAGCCAAGGCTGAAGCAAAAGCCGAAGCTAAGGCTGAAGCAAAAGCCGAGGTCGAGGCCGAAGCCAAGGCCGAAGCCGAGGCCGAAGTTGAGGCCGAGGCCAAAGCCGAGGCTGAAGGCGAGGCTGAAGCGAAGGCCGAGGCCGAAGCCGAGGCCAAAGCCGAGGCCGAGGTCGAAGCCGAGGCTGACGCCGAGGCCGAGGCCGAGGTCGAAGCAAACGCCGAAGCGAAGGCCGAGGCCGAGGCCGAGGCCGAAGCCAAGGCCAAAGCCAAGGCCGAGGCCAAGGCCGAAGCTAAGGCCGAAGCCAAGGCCGAAGCCGAGGCCAAGGCCAAGGCCGAAGCCGAGGCCGAAATTGAGGCCAAGGCCGAAGCTGAGGCCGAAGCCGAGGCCGAGGCAGAAGCCGAGGCCGAGGCCGAATCCGAAGCCGAAGCTAAAGCCAAAGCCGAGGCTGAGGTCGAAGCCGAGGCCGAGATCGAAGCCGAGGCCGAGGCCGAAGTCGAGGCCAAAGCCGAGGCCGAAGCCGAGGCCGAAGCCGAGGCCAAAGCCGAGGCCAAACCCGAGGCCGAGGCCGAAGACGAGGCCGAGGCTGAAGACGAGGCCGAGGCCTAGGCCGAAGCGAAGGCAGAAGCCGAGGTCGAAGGCGAGGCCGAGGCCGAAGCGGAGGCTGAGGCTGAATATGAGCCTGAAGATGAGGCCGAAGCTGAGGCTAAGGCCCAAGCGGAAGCTAAGGCTGAAGCCAAGGCCGAGGCGTAGGATGAAGCCAAGGCCGAGGCCGATGCTGAGGCTGTATTCGAGGTCGAGGCTGAAGACGAGACCAAGGCCGAGGTTCTGGCCGAAGCTTCGGCCGAAGCCGAGGCCGAAGCTGAGGCCAATGCCGAAGCTCAGGCCGAGGTTGAAGCCAAGGCTGAGGCCTAGGCCAAAGCCAAGGCTGAAGCTAAGGCCGAGGTTGAAGCCGAGGGCGAAGCCGAGGCTGAGGCTCAAGCCGAGGTCGCAACCGAGGCCGAAGCCGAGGCCGAGCCAGAAGCAAAGGCCGAGGCCGAGGCCGAAGCCAAAGGCCGAAGCCAAGGCCGAGGCTGAAGACAAGGCTGAAGCCAAGGCCGGAGCCGAGGCCGAAGCCGAGGCTGAGGCAGAAGCCGAGGCCGAGGCCCAAGTCGAGGCCGAAGTCGAGGCCGAAGCCAAGGCCGAGGCTGAGGCTGAAGCTGAGGCTAAAGTTGTGGTCGAGGCCGAGGCCGAAGCCAAGGTCGGAGCCAAAGTTGAGGCCAAGGCCGAGGCCGAAGCCAAGGCTGAAGCCAAGGCCGAGGCCGAGGCCGAAGCGAAGGCCGAAGCTAAGGCCAAGGCTGAGGCCGAAGCCAAGGCCGAAGCAGAGGCCGAAGCCGAGGCTGAAGTCGAGGCCGAGGCCGAAGCCGAGGCCGAAGCCGAGGCTAAAGTCGAGGCCGAAGCCAAGGCCGAGGCCCAGGCCGAAGCTGATGCCTAAGCCAAGGATGAGGCCAAAGCGGAGGTCGAAGCCGAGGTCAAGGCCGAAGCTGAGGCTGAAGCCGAGGCGGAAGCTGAGGGCGAAGTGGATGCCAAAGCGAAGGATGAGGCCAAAGCCGAGGTCGAATCCGAGGTCGAGGCTGAAGTTGAGGCTGTAGTTGAGGCCAAAGCCGAGGCTGAAGTCGAGGCCGAGGCTGAGGCCGAAACCAAGGCTGAACAGAAGGCTGAGGCCGAGGCTGAGGTCGAGGCCGAGGCAACGGCCGAGGCCAAAGCCAATATTGAAGCCAAAGCTGAGGCCAAGGCCGAAGCGAAGACCGAGGCCGAAGCAAAGGCCAAGGCCGAGGCTGAAGCCAAGGCGGAGGCCGAGGCCGAGGCCGAGGCTGAAGCCAAGGCCGAGGCTGAAGCCAAGGCCGAGGCTGAAGCCAAGGCCGAGGCCGAGGCCGAGGCCGAGGATGAAGCCAAGGCCGAGGCGGAGGCCGAAGCCAAGGCGAGGCCGAGGCCAAAGCCAAGGTCGGAGCCAAGGTCGAGGTCGAGACCAAAGCCAAGGCCGAAGTCAAGGCCGAAGCCGAGGCTGAAGCAGAGGCCAAAGCGGAGCCCAAGGCCGAAGCCAAGGCCGAAGCCGATGCCGACGCCCAGGCCGAAGCTGAGGCCGAAGCTGAGGCCGAGGTCCAGGCCGAAGCCAAGGCCGAAGTCAAGGCCGAGGCCGAGGCCGAAGCCAAGGCGGTAGCCGAGGTCGAAGCCGAGGCCGAGGCCGAAGCTAAGGTCGAGGCCGCAGCCGAAGCCAAGGCTGAAGCCGATGCCAAAGCGGAGGCCGAGGCCGAAGTCGATGTCAAAGCCGAGGCCAAAGCCGAGGCCGCAGCCGAGGCTGAAGCTGAGGCCGAGGTCGAGGCCGAAGCCAAGGCCGAAGTCAAGGCCGAGGCCGAGGCCCAAGCCAAGGCCGAAGCCAAGGCCGAGGCCGAGGCCGAAGCCAAGGCGGAAGCCGAGGTCGAAGCCGAGGCTGAGGCCGAAGCCGAGGTCGAGGCTGCAGCCGAAGCCAAGGCTGAAGCTGATGCCGAAGCCGAGGCCGAGGCCGATGCCGATGTCGAAGCCGAGGCCAAAGCCGAGGCCGTAGCCGAGGCCGAAGTTGAGGCCGAGGTCGAGGCCGAAGCCAAGGCCGAAGACAAGGCCGAGGCCGAGGCCGAAGCCAAGACTGAAGCAGAGGCCGAAGCCGAGGCCGAAGCCGAGGCCGAAGCCGATGCCGAAGCTGAGGCCGAAGCCGAGGCCGAAGCTGAGGCCGAGGTGAAGGCCGAAGCCAAGGTCGAAGTGAAGGCCGAGGCCGAGGCCGAAGCCAAGGCCGAAGCCAAGGCCGAGGCCGAGGCCGAAGCCAAGGCCGAAGCCGAGGCCGAGGCCGAAGCCGAGGCCGAAGCCGATGCCAAAGCCGAGGCCGAGGCCGAAGCCGAGACTGAAGCCGAGGCCGAAGACGAAGCCGAGGCCGAAGCCGAAGCTGAGGCCGAAGCAGAGGCCGAAGCCATGCCGAAGCCAAGGCCGAAGCCAAGGTTGAGGCCGAAGCCGAGGCCGAAGCCAAGGCCAAAGCAAAGGCCGAGGCCGAAGCCAAGGCTGAAGCAGAGGCCGAAGCCAAGGCTGAAGCCAAGGCCGAAGCCGAGGCCAAAGCCGAGGTCGAGGCTGAAGCCGAGTCCGAAGCCGAGGCCGAAGCCGAGGCCGAGGCCGAAGCCAAGGCCGTAGCAAAGGCCGAGGCCAAGGCCGAAGCCAAGGCCGAAGCCGAGGCAGAGGCCGAGGTTGAAGCCAAGGCCAAAGCCAAGGCCGAGGGCGAGGCCGAGGCCGAAGCCAAGGCCGAAGCAGAGGCCGAAGCCAAGGCCGAAGCCAAGGCCGAAGCCGAGGTCGAAGCCGAGGTTGAGGCCGAAGCCGAGTCTGAAGCCGAGGCCGAAGCCAAAGCCGAAGCTGAGGTCGAAGCCGAGGCCGAGGCCGAGGCCGAAGCCGAGTCCGAAGCCGAGGCCGAGGCCGAAGCTGAGGCCGAAGCCGAGGCCAAGGCTGAAGCCAAGGTCGAGGCCGAAGCCAAGGCCGAGGCCAAAGACGAGGCCGAGGCCCAGGCCGAAGCCAAGGCCGAAGCCGAGGCCGAAGCCGAGGCCGAAGCCGAGGTCGAAGCCGAGGCCAAAGCCGAGGTCGAGGCTGAAGCCAAGGCCGAGACCGATGCCGAAGCCAAGGCCGAAGCCAAGGCCGAGGCCGAGGCCAAAGCCAAGGCCGAAGACAAGGCCGAGGCCGAGGCCGAAGCTAAGGCTGAAGCCGAAGCTGAAGCTGAGGCCGAGGCCGAAGTCGATGCCGAAGCCGAGGCCGAAGGCGAGGCCGAAGCTGAAGCTGAGGTCGAGGCTGAAGCCAAGGCCGAAGACAAGGCCCAGGCTGAGGCCGAAGCCAAGGCTGAAGTCGAGGCCGCAGCGGAGGCCGAGGCAGAAGCCGAGGCCGAAGCTGAGGCCTAAGCTGAGGCCGAGGTCGAGGTCGAAGCCAAGGCCGAAGTGAAGGCCGAGGCGGAGGCCGAAGCCAAGGCCAAAGCCTAGACCGAGGACGAGGGCGAAGCAAAGGCCGAAGCCGAGGCCGAAGCCGAGGCCGAGGTCGCGTCCGAAGCCAAGGCGGAAGACAAGGCCCAGGCCGAGGCCAAAGCCAAGGCCGAATTTAAGGCCGAGGACGAGGCCGAAGCCAAGGTCGAAGCCGAGGCCAAAGCTAAGGCCGAAGCCGAGGCTGAGGCCGAAGCCGAGGCCAAAGCTGAGGCCGAGGTCGAGGCCAAAGCCAAGGCCGAAGTCAAGGCCGAGGCCGAGGCCTAAGCCAAGGTCGAAGCGGAGGCAGAAGCGGAGTCCGAAGCCGAGGCCGAAGCTGAGGCCGAGGCCCAAGCCTAGGCCGAAGCCAAGGTTGTAACAAAGTCCGAGGCTGAGGCCGAAGCCAAGGCCGTTGCAAAGGCTGAGGCCGAGGCCGAAGCCGAGGCGGAAGCCGAGGCCGAAGCTGAGGGCGAAGCAAAGACCGAAGCCGAGTTGGAAGCTGAGGCTGAGGTGGAGGCCGAAGCCAAGGCGGAAGACAAGGCCTAGGCCGAGGCCAAAGCCATGGCCGAAGCTAAGGCCGAGGACGAGGCCAAAGCGAAGGCCGAAGCCGAGGCCGAAGTCGAGGTTGAGGCCGAAGCCGAGGCCGAAGCCGAGGCCGAAGTCGAGGCTGAGGCCGAAGCCGAGGCCGAAGCTGAGGCCGAGGTCGAGGCCAAAGCCAAGGCCGAAGTCAAGGCTGAGGCTGAGGCTGAAGCCAAGGCCAAAGCCAAGCCATAAGCCGAGTCCGAAATTGAGGCCAAAGCGGAGGCCAAGGCCCAAGCCAAGGCCGAAACCAAGGCCGTAGCAAAGGCCGAGGCTGAGGCCGAAGCCAAGGCCGTAGCAAAGGCCGAGGCCGAGGCCGAAGCCAAGGCCGAAGCCAAGGCCGAGGCCGAGGCGGAAGCGAAGGCCGAAGCAGAGGCCGAAGCCGAGGCCGAAGCCAAGGCCGAAGTCGAGGCCAAAGCCGAAGCCGAGGCCAAAGCCAAGCCGAAGCCAAGGCCGAAGCGAAAGCCGAAGCCGAGTCTGAAGCGGAGGCCGAGGCCGAAGCCGGGGCCAAAGCTGAGGCCGAAGCCAAGGCCGAGGCCGAAGAGGAGGCTGAGGCCCAGGCCGAAGCCAAGGCCGAGGCCGAGGCCGAAGCGAAGGCCGAAGCAGAGGCCGAAGCCGAGGCCGAAGCCAAGGCCGAAGTCGAGGCCGAAGCCGAAGCAGAGGCCAAAGCCAAGCCGAAGTCAAGGCCGAAGCGAAAGCCGAAGCCGAGTCTGAAGCGGAGGCCGAGGCCAAAGCCGGGGCCAAAGCCGAGGCCGAGGCCAATGCGAAGGCTGAGGCCGAGGCCGAAGCCAAGGCCGAGGCCGAAGAGGAGGCTGAGGCCCAGGCCCAGGCCGAAGCCAAGGCCGAGGCTGAGGCCGAAGCAGAGGCCGAAGCCGAGGTCGAGGCCGAAGCCGAGGTCGAAGCTGAGGCCGAAGCCGAGGTCGAGGCCGAAGCCGAGGCTGAGACTAATGCTGAAGCTAAGGCCGAGGCCAAGGCCGAGGCCGAGGCTGAAGCAAAGGCCGAAGACAAGGCCGAGGCCGAGGCAGAAGCCAAGGCTGAAGCTAAAGGCGAAGTTGAGGCCAAGGCTGAAGCCGAGGCCGAACTCGATGCCGAAGCCGAGGCCGAAGCTGAGGCTGAAGTTGATGCCGAAGCGAAGGCCGAAGATAAGGCCTAGGCCGAGGCCGAAGCCAAGGCTGAAGCCGAGGCCAAAGCTGAGGCCGAGGCCGAAGCCGAGGCCGAAGTCGATGCCGAAGCCGAGGTCGCAGCCGAGGCCGAAGTTGAGGCCGAGGTCGAGGCCGAAGCCTAGACCGAAGTCAAGGACGAGGTCCCGGTCGAAGCCAAGGCCGAAGCCAAGGCCGAAGCCAAGGCCGAAGCCAAGGCCGAAGCCAAGGCCGAAGCCAATGCCGAAGCCAAGGCCGAGGACGATGCCGAAGCCAAGGCCGAAGCCGAGGCCGAAGCCGAGGCTGAAGCAAAGGCGAAGCCAATGTGAAGCCGAGGCCGAAGCCGAGGCCGAAGCCGAGGCGTAAGCCTAGGCCGAACCTGATGGCGAAGCCAAAGCCGAAGCCGAGGCCGCGGCTGAGGCCGAGGTCGAGGGCAAAGCCTAGGCCGAAGACATGGCCCAGGCCGAGGCCGAAGCTAAGGCCGAAGTCGAGGCCCAAGCCGAGGTTGAGGCCGAAGCCGAGGTCGAAGCTGAGGCCGAGGTCGAGGCCGAAGCCAAGGCCGAAGTCAAGGCCGAGGCCGAGGCCGAAGCCAAGGCGGAAGTCGAGGCGGAAGTCGAGGCCAAAGCCGAGGACGAAGTCGAGGCCGAAGCCGAGGCGGAAGTCGAGGCTGAAGCCGAGGCTGAGGCAGAAGATGAGGCCGAGGCCCAGGCCGAAGCCAAGGCCGAAGCCGAGGCGAAAGCCGAAACCGGAGCAGGAGCCGAAACCGGAG
>JBBHKE010002522.1:0-16719 GCA_037447655.1 Zygnema cylindricum | reverse complement strand
GCTTCGGCATCGGCTTCGGCCTCGGCTTCGGCCTCGGCCTCCGCTTCGGCCTCTGCTTCAGCCTTGGTTTCAGCCTCGGCCTCGGCCTCCGCTTCGGCCTCTGCTTCAGCCTTGGCTTCGGCCTCGGCCTCGGCCTTGTCTTCAGCCTTCGCTTCGGCCTCGACCTCGACCTCAGCTTCGGCCTCGGCTTTCGCCTCGGCTTCGGCCTCGGCTTCGGCATAGGCTTCAGCCTCGGCCTCCGCTTCGGCATCGACTTCAGCCTTGGCTTCGGCCTCGGCCTCGGCCTCAGCTTCGACCTCGGCTTCGGCCTTTGCTTCGGCCTCGGCCTCGGCCTTGGCTTCGGCCTTGGCTTCGGCCTCGGCCTCGGCCTTGACTTCGGCCTTGGCTTCGGCCTCGACTTCGGCCTCAGCTTCGGCCTCGGCTTCGGCCTGGGCGTCAGCATCGGCTCCGGCCTCGGCTTCGACCTCGGCCTCCGCTTTGGCCTCTGCTTCTGCCTCGGCTTCGGCCTCGGCCTCGGCCTTGTCTTCGGCCTTGGCTTCGGCCTCGACCTCTGCCTCAGCTTCGGCCTCGGCTTCGGCCTCTGCTTCGGCCTCTGCTTCGGCATTGGCTTCGGCCTCGGCTTCGCCCTCGGCCTCCGATGCCGAGGCCGAAACTAAGGCCGAGGTCGAGGCCGAAGCCAAGGCCGAAGTCAAGGCCGAGGCCGAGGCCGAAGCCAAGGCCGAAGCCAAGGCCGAGGCCGAGGCCGAAGCGAAGGCCGAAGCCAAGGCCGAAGCCGAGGCCGAGGGCGAGGCCGAAGCTAAGGCTGAAACCGATGCCGAAGCGCAGGAAGAGGCCGAAGCCGATGCCAAAGCCGTTGCCGAAGCCGAGGCCAAAGCTGAGGCAGAGGTTGAGGCCGAAGCGAAGGCCGAAGACAAGGCCGAGGCCGAGGCCGAAGCCAAGGCCGAAGCCTAGGCCGAGGCTGAGGCCGAAGCCAAGGCCGAAGCCAAGGCCGAGGCCGAGGCCGAAGCCAAGGCCGAAGCGGAGGCCGAAGCCGATGCTGAAGCCGAGGCCGAGGCCAAAGCCGATGCTGAAGCCGAGGCAGAAGCCGAAGCCGAGGCCGAAGCCGAAGCCGAGGCCGAAGTAGAGGCCGAAGCCATGCCAAAGCAGAGGCCGAAGCCGAGGCTGAGGCCGAAGCCGAGGCTGATGCCGAAGCCGAGGCCAAAGCCGAGGCCATGGCCGAAGCTGAGGACGAAGCCAAGGCCGAAGCAAAGGCCGAGGCTGAGGCCGAGGCTGAAGCCAAGGCAGTAGAGGCCAAAGCCGAGGCCATGGCCGAAGCTGAGGACGAAGCCAAGGCCGAAGCAAAGGCCGAGGCTGAGGCCGAGGCTGAAGCCAAGGCAGTAGAGGCCGAAGCCGAGGCGGAAGCCAAGGCCGAAGCCGAGGCCGAAGCTGAGGTCAAGGTTGAAGCCGAGTCTGAAGCCGAGGTCGAAGCAAAGGCCAAGGCTGAAGCCAAGGCCGTAACAAAGGCGGAGGCCGAGGCGGAAGCCAAGACTGTAGCAAAGGCCGAGGTCGAGGCCGAAGCCAAGGCCAAAGCCGAGGCAGAGGCCGAGGCCGAAGCCAAGGCCGAAGCCGAGGCCAAAGCCGAGGTCGAGGCTGAAGCCGAGTCCGAAGGCGAAGCCGAAGCCAAGGCCGTAGCAAAGGCCGAGGCCGAGGCGGAAGCCAAGGCGGTAGCAAAGGCCGAGGCCGAGGCCGAAGCCAAGGCCGAAGCAGAGGTCGAAGCCGAGGCCAAATCCAAGGCCGAAGCCGAGGCCGAAGTCGAGGCCGAGGCTGAAGCGGAGTCTGAAGCCGAGGCTGAAGCGAAAGCCGAAGCCGAGGCCGAAGCCGAGGACGAGGCCGAAGCCGAGTCTGAAGCTGAGGCCGAGGCCGAAGCTGAGGCCGAAGCCGAGGCCGAGGCCGAAGCCAAGGCCGAGGCCAAAGACGAGGCCGAGGCCCAGGCCAAAGCCAAGGCAGAAGCCCAGGCCGAAGCCGAGGTAGAAGCCGAGGTGGAAGCCGAGGCGGAAGCCGAGGCCGAGGCCGAAGCCGAGGCCGAGACCGATGCCGAAGCCAAGGCCGAAGCCAAGGCCGTGGCCGAGGCCAGAGCCAAGGCCGAAAAGGCCGCAGCGGAGGCCGAAGCCAAGGATGAAGCCGAAGCCAAAGCTGAGGCCGAGGCTGAAGTCAAGGCCAAAGTCGATGCCGAAGCCGAGGCCGAAGTCGAGGCCGAGGCCGAAGCCAAGTCTGAAGCCGAGGCCGACGTGAAAGCTGAAGCCGAGGCCGAAGCCGAGCCCAAAGCCGAAGCCGAGTTCGAAGCCGAGGCCGAGGCCGAAGCTGAGGCCGTGGCCAAAGACGAGCACGAGGCCGAGGTCGAAGGCAAGGCCGAAGCCAAGGCCGAGGCCAAGGCCAAAGCTGAGGTCGAGGCCGAAGCCGAGGCCGAGGCCGAGGCCGAAGCCAAGGCTGAAGCCGAGGCCGAAACGGAGGCCGAGGCCGAAGCCGAGGCCGAAGCCGATGCCGAAGCCGAGGCCGAAGCCGAGGCCGAATCTGAGGCCGAGGTCGAGGCTGAAGCCAAGGCCGAAGATAAGGCCGAGGCCGAGGCCGAAGCTAAGGCTGAAGCAGAGGCCAAAGCGGAGGCCGAGGCCGAAGCCGAGGCCGAAGCCAATGTCGAGGCCGAAACTGAGGCCGAGGTCGAGGCCGAAGCTAAGGCCGAAGTCAAGGCCGAGGCCGAGGCCAAAGCCAAGGCCGAAGCCAAGGCCGAAGCCAAGGCCGAGGCCGAGGCCAAAGCCAAGGCAGAAGCCGAGGCCGAAGCCGAGGCCGAGGCCGAGGCAAAAGCCAAGGCTGAAGCCGATGCCGAAGCGGAGGCCGAGGCCGATGCCGATGCCAAAGCCGTTGCCGAAGCTAAGGCCGAGGTCGAGGCTGAAGCCAAGGCCGAAGACAAGGTCGAGGCCGAGGCGCAAGCGAAGGCTGAAGCCGATGCCGAAGCCGAGGCCGAAGCCGAGGCCGAAGCCGAGGCCGAAGCTGAGGCCGAGGTCAAGGCCGAAGCCAAGGCCAAAGTCAAGGCCGAGGCCGAGGCCGAAGCCAAGGCCGAAGCCAAGGCCGAGGCCGAGGCCGAAGCCAAGGCCGAAGCCGAGGCCGAGGCTGAAGCGGAGGCCGAAGCTGATGCCGAAGCCGAGGCCGAGGCCGAAGCCGAGGCTGAAGCCTAGGCCGAAGCCGAAGCCGAGGCCGAAGCCAAAGCCGAGGCCGAAGCCGAAGCCGAGGCCGAAGCCGAAGCCGAGGCCGAAGCAGAGGCCGAAGCCATGCCAAAGCCGAGGCCGAAGCCGAGGCTGTTGCCAAAGCCGAGGTTGAGGCCGAAGCCGAGGCCAAAGCCGAGGCCAAGGCCGAAGCCGAGGCCGAGGCAAAAGCCAAGGCTGAAGCCGATGCCGAAGCGGAGGCCGAGGCCGATGCCGATGCCAAAGCCGTTGCCGAAGCTAAGGCCGAGGTCGAGGCTGAAGCCAAGGCCGAAGACAAGGTCGAGGCCGAGGCGCAAGCGAAGGCTGAAGCCGATGCCGAAGCCGAGGCCGAAGCCGAGGAGGCCGAGGCCGAAGCCGAGGCTGAAGCCTAGGCCGAAGCCGAAGCTGAGGCCGAAGCCAAAGCCGAGGCCGAAGCCGAAGCCGAGGCCGAAGCCGAAGCCGAGGCCGAAGCAGAGGCCGAAGCCATGCCAAAGCGGAGGCCGAAGCCGAGGCTGTTGCCAAAGCCGAGGTTGAGGCCGAAGCCGAGGCCAAAGCCGAGGCCAAGGCCGAAGCCGAGGACGAAGCGAAGGCCGAAGCAAAGGCCGAGGCCGAGGCCGAAGCCAAGGCCGAAGCCGAGGCCGAGGCCGAAGCCAAGGCCGAAGCCAAGGCCGAGGCCGAGGCCGAAGCCAAGGCAAAAGCCAAGGCCGAAGCAGAGGCCGAAATCGAGGTCGAGGCTGAAGCCGAGTCTGAAGCCGAGGCCGAAGCAAAGGGCGAGGCGGAATCCTAGGCCGAAGCCGAGGCAGAGGCCGAGGCCGAAGCCAAGGCCGAAGCCGAGGCCAAAGTTGAGGTCGAGGCTGAAGCCTAGTCCGAAGCCGAGGCTGAAGCCTAGTCGGAAGCCGAGGCTGAAGCCAAGGTCGTAGCAAAGGCCGAGGCCGAGGCGAGAGCCAAGGCCGTTGCAAAGGCCGAGGCTGAGGCCGAAGCCAAGGCCGAAGCCAAGGCAGAGGCCGAGGCTGAAGCCAAGGCCGAAGCCAAGGCCGAGGCCAAGGCCGAGGCCGAAGCCAAGGCCGAAGCAGAGGCCGAAGCCGAGGCCGAAGCGAAGGCCGAGGCTGAAGCCAAGGCGGAGGCCGAAGCCAAGGCCGAAGCAGATGCGGAAGCCGAGGCCAAAGCCAAGGCCGAAGCCGAGGCCGAAGTCGAGTCTGAAGCCGAGGCCGAAGCGAAAGCCGAAGCCGAGGCCGAAGCCGAGGCCGAGGCCGAAGCCGAGTCCGAAGCCGAGGCTGAGGCCGAAGTTGAGGCTGAAGCCTAGGCCGAGGCCCAAGCCAAGGCCTAGGCCAAAAACGAGGCCTAGCCCCAGGCTGAAGCCAAGGCCGAAGCCGAGGCCGAAGCCGAGGTTGAAGCCGAGGTCGAAGCCGAGGCCGAGACCGATGCCGAAGCCAAGGCCACGGCCGAGGTCGAAGACAAGGCCGAGGACGAGGCTGAAGCCAAGGATGAAGCAGAAGCCAAAGACGAGGCCGAGGCTGAAGTCGAGGCTGAAGTCGATGCCGAAGCTGAGGCCGAAGTCGAGGCCGAGGCCGAAGCCGAGTCTGAAGCTGAGGCCGAAGCGAAAGCCGAAGCCGAGGCGGAAGCCGAGGCCGAGGCCCAAGCCGAGTCCAAAGTCGAGACCGAGGCCGAAGCTGAGGCCGAAGCCAAGGCTTAGGCCAAAGACGAGGTCGAGACCCAGGTCGAAGCCAAGGCCGAAGCCGAGGTCGAAGCCGAGGTTGAAGCCGAGGTCGAAGCCGAGGCCGAAGCCGAAGCTGAGGCCGAAGACGAGGCCGAGACCGATGCCGAAGCCAAGGCCGAAGCCAAGGCCGAGGCGAAGGCCAAAGCCAGGGCAGAAGACAAGGCCGAGGCCGAGGCCAAAGCCAAGGCCGAAGACAAGGCTGAGGCCGAGGCCGAAGCCAAGGATGAAGCCGAGGCCAAAGCTGAGGCCGAGGCTGAAGTCGAGGCCGAAGTCGATGCCGAAGTTGAGGCTGAAGCCGAGGCCGAGGCTGAGGCCGAGGTCGAGGCTGAAGCCAAGGCCGAAGACAAGGCCGAGTCGGAGGCCGAAGCCAAGGCTGAAGCCGAGGCCGAAGCGGAGGCGGAGGCAGCCGAGGCCGAAGCCGATGCCGAAGCCGAGACCGCAGCTGAGGCCGAAGCTGAGGCCGAGGTCGAGGCCGAAGCCAAGGCCGAAGTCAAGGCCGAGGCCGAGGACGAAGCCAAGGCCGAAGTCAAGGCCGAGGCCGAGGACGAAGCCAAGGCCGAGGACGAGGCCAAAGCCAAGGTCAAAGCCGAGGCCGAAGCCGAGGAAGAGGCCGAAGCCGAGGCCGAAGCAGAGGACGAAGCCATGTCGAAGCCGAGGTCGAAGCCGAGGAGGAAGCCGAGGCCGAAGCTGAGGGCGAAGCAAAGGCCGAAGCCGAGGCCGAAGCTGAGGCCGAGGTCGAGGCCGAAGCGAAGGCGGAAGACAAGGCCCAGGCCGAGGCCAAAGTTAAGGCCGAAGCTAAGGGCGAGGACGAGGCCGAAGCCAAGGCCGAAGCTGAGGCTGAGGCCGAAGCCGAGGCTGAAGCTAAAGCTGAGGTCGAGGCTGAAGCCAAGGCCGGAGTGAAGGCCGAGGACAAGTCTGAAGCCAAGGCCGAAGATGAGGCAGAAGCCGAGTCCGAAGCCGAGGCCAAAGCCGAGGCCGAGGCAAAAGCCAAGGCCGTAGTAAAGGCCGAGGTCGAGGCTGAAGCTAAGGCCGAAGACAAGGCCCAGGCCGAGGCCGAAGCCAAGGCTGAAGCCGAGGCCGAAGCGGAGGCTGAGGCAGAAGCCAGGGCCGAAGTCGATGCCGAAGCCGAGGCCGCAGCTGAGGCCGAAGCTAAGGCCGAGGTCGAGGCCGAAGCCAAGGCCGAAGTGAAGGCCGAGGCCGAGGACGAAGCCAAGGCCGAGGACGAGGCCAAAACCAAGGTCGAAGCCGAGGCCGAAGCCGAGGCCGAGGCCGAAGCCGAGGCCAAGGCCGAAGCCGAGGCCGAAGCAGAGGTCGAAGCCATGTCGAAGCCGAGGTCGAAGCGGAGGAGGAAGCCGAGGCCGAAGCTGAGGGCGAAGCAAAGGCCGAAGCCGAGGCCGAAGGTGAGGCCGAGGTCGAGGCCGAAGCCAAGGCGGAAGACAAGGCCTAGGCCGAGGCCAAAGCCAAGGCCGAAGCTAAGGGCGAGGACGAGGCCGAAGCTAAGGCTGAAGCCGAGGCCGAAGCCGAGGCTGAGGCCGAAGCTGAGGCTGAAGCCAAGGCCGAAGTGAAGGCCGAGGGCGAGGCCGAAGCCAAGGCCGAAGACGAGGCAGAAGCCGAATCCGAAGCCGAGGCCGAAGCTGAGGCCAAGCCCAAGCCGAGGCTGAAGCCAAGGCCGTAGTAAAGGCCGAGGTTGAGGCCGAAGCTAAGGCCGTAGCAAAGGCCGAGGCCAAGGCCGAAGCGTAGGCCGAATCCAAGGCGATGCCGAGGTTGAGGCGGAGGCCGAAGCCAAGGCCGAAGCCAACGCCGAGGCCGAGGCCGAGGCAGAAGCCAAGGCCAAAGCAGAGGTTGAAGCCGAGGCCGAAGCCAAGGCCGAAGCTGAGGCCAAAGCCGAAGCAGAGGCCGAAACCAAGCCGAAGCCAAGGCCGAAGCCTAAGCCGAAGCCGAGTCTGAAGCTGAGGCCGAGGGTGAAGTCGAGGCCGAGGCCGAAGCTGAGGCCGAGGCCGAAGCCAAGGCCAAGGCCGAGGCCAAAGCCAAGGCCGAGGCCGAAGCCGCGGCTGAAGCCGAGGCCGAGGCCGAAGCCGAGGTCAAAGCTGAGGCCGAGGCCGAGGCCGAAGCCGAGGCCGAGACCGATGCCGAAGCCAAGGCCGAAGCCAAGGCCGAGGCCGAGGCCGAAGATAAGGGTGAAGACAAGGCCCAGGCCGAGGCCGAAGCCAAGGTTGAAGCCAAAGCCGAAGCTGAGGCCAAGGCCGAAGCAGAGGCCAAAGTCGATGCTGAAGCCAAGGCTGAAGCCGAGGCCGAAGTTGAGGCCGAGGTCGAGGCCGAAGCCAAGGCCGAAGACAAGGCCTAGGCCGAGGCCGAAGCCAAGGATGAAGCTGAGGCCAAAGCTAAGGCCGAGACCGAAGCTGAGGCCGAAGTTGATGCCAAAGCCGAGGCCGCAGCCGAGGCTGAAGTTGAGGCCGAGGTCGAGGCCGAAGCCAAGGCCGAAGTCAAGGACGAGGCCGAGGTCAAAGCCAAGGCCGAAGCCAAGGCCAAGGACGAGGCCGAAGCCAAGGCGGAAGCGGAGGCTGAAGCCGAGGATGAGGCCGAAGCCGAGGCCGAAGCAGAGGCCGAAGCCATGCCAAAGCCGAGGCCGAAGCCGAGGCCGAAGCCAAGGCCGAAGCTGAGGCGGAAGCCGAGGCCGAAGCTGAGGGCGAAGCCAAGGCCGAAGCCGAGCCAAAGCTGAGGCTGAGGTCGAGGGCAAAGCCTAGGCTGAAGACAAGGCCCAGGCCGAGGCCGAATTCAAGGCGGAAGCCAAGGTCGAGGACGAGGCCGAAGCCAAGGCGGAAGCCGAGACCGAAGCCGAGGTTGAGGCGGAAGCCGAGGCGGAAGCCGAGGCCGAAGTCGAGGCGGAAGTCGAGGCCGAAGCCGAGGCTGAGGCGGAAGCCAAGGTCGAGGCCGAAGACGAGGCCGAGGATAAGGCCGAAGCCAAGGCTGAAGCCGAGGCCGAAGCCAAGACGGAAGCCGAGGCCAAGGCCGAAGTTAAGGTCGATGCCGAGGTCGAAGCCGAGGCCGAGGCCGAAGCCGAGGACGAGACTGAGGCTGAAGCGAAGGCCGAAGCCAAGGCCGAGGCCAAGGCCGAAGTCAAGGCCGAAGAAAAGGCCGAGGCCAAGGCCGAAGCCAAGGCTGAAGCCGAGGCCGAAGGTGAGGCCGAGGCCAAAGCCGAGGCTGAAGCGGATGCTGAAGCCGAGGCCGAGGCCGAAGCCGAGGCCGAAGCCGATGCCGAAGCCGAGGCCGAAGCCGAGGCTAAAGCCGAAGGCGAGGGCTAAGCCGAAGCCGAGGCCGAAGCAGAGGCCGAAGCCAAGTCTAAGCCGAGGCCAAAACCGAGGCTGAGGTCGAACCGGAGGCCCAAGCCAAGGTCGAAGCCGAGGCCGAGGCAGAAGCCAAGGCTGAAGCATAGACCGAAGCCGAGGCCGAAGCGAAGGGCGAAGCTGAGGCGGAAGCCGAGGTCGAAGCCAAGGCTAAAGCAGAGGCCGAAGCCAAGGCCGAAGCAAAGGCCGAAGCCGAGGCTGAAGCCAAGGCCGAAGCTGAGGCCGAAGCCGAGGACGAGGCCCAAGCCAAGGACGAGGTCGAAGACGAGGCCGAGGCCTAGGCCGAAGCCAAGGCCGAAGCCGAGGCCAAAGCCGAAGCCTAGGCCGAAGTCGAGGCCGAAGCCGAGGCTCAGGCCGAAACCGAGGCCGAGGCCGAAGCCGAGGTCGAAGCGGATGCCGAAGCGGAGGCCGAAGCCAAAGCCGAGTTCGAAGCGAGGCCGAAGCCAAGGGCGAAGTCGAAGCCGAAGCCAAGGCCGAAGCAAAGGTCGAGGCCGAGGCCGAAGCCAAGGCCGAAGCAGAGGCTGAAGCCGAGGCCGAGGCTAAAGCTGAGGCCGAAGCCGAAGCTGAGGCTAAAGCCGAGGCAGAAGCCGAGGCCGAGGCCGAAGCCGAGGCCGAAGGCGAGGTTGAAGCGAAGACCGAGACCGAAGCCGAGGACAAAGCCGAGGCCGAGGTCGAAGCCGAGGTCGAAGCCGAGGCCGACCCCGAGGCCGAGGCCGAGGTCGAAGCCAACGCCGAAGCGAAGGGCGAGACCGAGGTCGAAGCCAAGGCCAAAGCCAAGGCCGAGGCCAAGGCCAAAGCCAAGGCCGAAGCCAAGGCCGAAGCCGAGGCCAAGGCCAAGGCCGAAGCCGAGGCCAAAGCCGAGGCCGAGGCCGAAGCTGAGGCCAAAGCCGAGGCCGAGGCCGAATCTGAGGCCGAAGCTAAAGCCAAAGTCGAGGCCGAGGTCGAAGCTGAGGCCGAGGCCGAAGCCGAGGCCGAAGCTGAGGCCGAAGCCGAGGCCAAAGCCGAGGCTGAAGCCGAGGCCAAAGCTGAGCCCGAAGCCGAGGTTAAAGCCGAGGCCGAGGCCGAAGCCGAGGCCGAGGCCGAAGCTAAGGCCGAGACCGAAGACAAGGCCGAGGCCAAAGACGAGGCCGAGGCCTAGGCGGAAGCGAAGGCAGAAGCCAAGGCCGAAGGCGAGGCCGACGCCGAAGCGGAGGCTGAGGCTGAAGCTGAGGCCGAAGCTGAGACCGAAGCTGAGGCCGAAGCCGAGGCTAAGGCTTAGGCAGAAGCTAAGGCTGAAGCCGAGGCCGAGGCTCAGGCCGAAGCCAAGGCCGAGGCCGAAGCTGAGGCTGTATTCGAGGTCGAGGCCGAAGACGAGGCCAAGGCCGAGGCTGAGGCCGTGGTTCTGGCCGAAACTGAGGCCGAAGCCGAGGCCGAAGCTGAGGCTAATGCCGAAGCTCAGGCCGAGGTTGAAGCCAAGGCTGAGGCCTAGGCCAAAGCCAAGGCCGTAGCTAAGGCCGAGGTCGAAGCCGAGGCCGAAGCCGAGGCCGTGGCTCAAGCTGAGGTTGCAACCGAGGCCGAAGCTGAGGCCGAGCCAGAAGCAAAAGACAAGGCCGAGATCGAAGCCAAAGGCCGAAGCCAAGGCCGAGGGCTGAAGACAAGGCTGAAGCCGAGGCCGGAGCCGAGGCCGAAGCCGAGGCTGAGGCAGAAGCCGAGGCCGAGGCCGAAGTCGAGGCCGAAGTTGAGGCCGAAGCAAAGGCCGAAGCCGAGGTTGAAGTTGAGTCTGAAGTCGTGGTCGAGGCTGAGGCCGAAGACAAGGCCGGAGCCAAGGCCGAGGCCGAGACCGAAGCTAAGGCCGATGCTAAGGCCAAGGCCGAGGCTGATGCCAAGGCCGAAGCCGAGGCCGAAGCCGAGGCTGAAGTCGAGGCCGAGGCCGAAGACGAGGTCGAGGCTGAAGCCGAGGCCGAAGCCAAGGCTAAAGCCAAGGCCGAGGCCGAGGCCGAAGCGGATGCCGAAGCCGATGCCGAAGCCAAAGATGAGGCCAAAGCCGAGGTCGAAGCTGAGGTCGAGGCCGAAGCTGAGGCCGAAGTCGAGGCCGAAGTGGATGCCGAAGCGAAGGCTGAGGCCAAAGCCGAGGTCGAATCGGAGGTCGAGGCCGAAGCTGAGGCTGTAGCTGAGGCCAAAGCCGAGGCCGAGGTCGAAACCAAGGCCGAAGACAAGGCTAAGGCGGAGGCCGAGGCCGAGGCTGAAGCCAATACCGAAGCCAAAGCCGAGGCCAAGGCCGAAGTGAAGGCCGAGGCTGAAGCCAAGGCCGAGGCTGAAGCCTAGGCCGAGGTCGAGGCCGAAGCGAAGGCGAGGCTGAGGCAGAAGCCAAGGCCGGTGCCAAGGTTGAGGCCGAGGCCGAAGCCAAGGCCAAAACCGAGGCCGAAGCGAAGTCCGAGGGCGAAGCCGTGGCCGAAGTCGAGGCCGAGACTGAAGCCGAAGCCGAGGTCGAAGCCGATGCTGAAGCCGAGGCCGAGGCCGAAGCCAAGGCGGAAGCCGAGGCCGAAGCCGATGCCGAAGCCAAGGCCGAAGCCGAGGCCGAAGCCAAGGCCGAGGCCGAGGCCGAAGCCAAGGTCGAGGCCGAGGCCGAAGCCAAGGCCGAAGTCGAGGCCGAAGCCGAGGCTAAGGCCGAAGCCGTGGCCGAAGCCGAGGCCGAGGCCAAAGCGATGCCGAGGCCGAGACCGAAGCCGAGGCCGAAGCCGAGGCCTAGGCCGAAGCAAAGGCCGAGGCCGAAGCGAAGGCCGAAGCCGAGGCCGAAGCCAAGGCCGAGGCTGTGGCCGAAGCCGATGTCGAAGCCAAGGCCGAGGCCGAGGCGGCAATCGCCGCACGCCGCTCTCGGTGGCACACAGCATATAGTGGACTAGAGAATACGACACTACAGGGGGGGGGAGGTAGGGGGGGTTAAGGGGGGGGAGTTACGAGGGGAGGGGGGTTAGGAGGGGAGGGGGGTTAGGAGGGGGGGGGGTTAGGAGGGGAGGGGGGTTAGGAGGGGAGGGGTTAGGAGGGAAGGGGTTAACGAGGGAGGGGGGTTAGGAGGGGAGGGGTTAAGGAGGGGGGGGGGGGTTAGGAGGGGGGAAGGTAAAGGGGGAGGAATGTTAAGGGGGGGGGGGAATGTTAGGGGTGAGGGGGAGTTAGGGGGGGGGGGGAGAGAAAGTTACCGGGGGGGGGGGGTTGGGTTTTAGGGGGGAGGGGAATGTTAGGGGGGAAGGGGGGATTAAGTGGTGGGGAGAGAAAGTTAGGGGGGGGGGGAGTTAGGGGGGGAGGGAGAACAGTCGGGGGAGTGATCAAGGTGGGTGGTGCCTAGGGACTGGGGATTGAAAGCTGAGGGTTGGGTGTGGATTGAAAGCTGAGGGTTGGGTGTTCAGAGGACGGGGATGAAAGGAGGGGGGAAGGGAGGAGGGGGGTGAGGGGAGGGGGGAAAGGGGTTGAGGGTTGAGGATTGGGGAGAGGGGGGGGGACCAGGAGCCCTGGGGCTAGGTGGGGTGGGAACTGGGAGTAGGAGAAAGGAGAGAGGAGGGAAGGGGGGGGGGGAAGAAAGGGGTGGGAGTTAAAGTGGGGAGGGGGGAGAAGAGACAAGGGAAGCGGGAGGAGGGAGAGAGGAGGGACTGGGTATCCTCGGGGGCTGTGAACGCCTATGGAGGGGCTCTCTTGAGGGAGGGGGAGAAGGGGAGGGCGGCAGAGGGAGAGGGGGAAAGGGGGCCAGGGGGTGAGAGGGGGAGGGAAAGTTGGGGAGGGGGATGTAGAGGGGGAGGGAAAGGGAGAGGCAGATGGGGAGGGCGAGCGAGAGGGAGAGAGGGGGGGAGAGGAGAAGACAGGGCGAGGGAGAGAGAGAGAGAGAGAACCTATATAATTGGAACACCATAAAATTGACTCTTTTTTGTTTAATAGAAGCTTTTTATGACCCAATTTAGTTCAACAACTCTGTTTTTATTGCGCCACTTTTTTTTTTTTTAACTTTGCTTGTCCGTTTATATGTTTTAGTTTTATAATATCATTTTTTTTTGTTTAAAGGAAAAGTTTCCTGTTTTACGGTAAGCTCTTTGTCTCTGAATGGGAATGGCTTTTCTCTCTCTCCTCTCTCTCCTCTCTCTCCTTTTTCTCCTTTTTCTCCCTTTAGTCGATAATTATAATTATAGACTTCATATGGGGAACTTTTGTCCTAATATGGGCTTTTTTGTCCAAATAATTTATTGGTTTTTTTTTTTCCTTTTTTTTTTAAAAATTTTTAACTCAACTATTCATACAATTTGCTTTTATATAGCCTTGTCTCGACTGTAATAATAGACTATTTGAGCATTGTTTTCTGGAAGCTCAATATATATTTATTTAGGAAACGTTCAAAGAAAATTTAAAGAAAATAATCAACTAATTGTTTAATGAGAGTTGTTGTCTTATGAAAATTTATATTTTAACTGACACGAAAAGCAACGAACCAATGTTAAATTTTGAGCTAAAACTACAAAGGAGAACTGTTCTTCCGACTGTACTTGACAGTCACTTTGTCTATGTCACACGTGTGGTTTACTGCTATCATACCTTATGTATTTTGAAGAGACATATGGATTACATGTACTTTTGTGTACTTTCTCTATACTGACAAGTATTTTATGCATAAATAAAGCTCGATTCACTATCGTCTGCTACAAAATTGAGCGCCCTTGAGTCACACAAACAGCCAAAAAAAAAAAAACAGCCAAAAAGAAAAAAAAGCCAAAAAAAAAAAAAAAGTTGAAACAGAATAATGCCAAATCGCAGTACAAATAGTAAGTTTTTACAGGATAAATTGACAACCTACAAAAGTCAGGAAAGGGATTCAGTGGATGATAAAACCACTACAAACATGTCTACATATAAATACATATGAATACATATAAATACATAAATACATGTAATACATCTAAATACATATAAATACGGTGAGAGATCGTCAGGATGATGCATTGTTTTTTATGGTTTATATTAACAATTTGGTTTTAGGTTTCCACTATCTTATATTTTTCCTATTTCTATCGAGTTATAAATAATAAACGGTTTTTCCTTACTATCGAGTTTTTTTTTTTTTTGTCTTACTATCAATTCTATTGAAGGAGATTGTTTAGTAAACAAATCACAATTGAATGGATAATTATTCAAAACCATCTTTCAAACATAATGATCTCCAATTTTTATTTTATTTTTGTGATGTTTTTCTATTCATTGTTTCTGTTGTATTCAACTTCCTATTCTTTATTATTATTATTGCTTGTGTACTGGATGTTGAGGTACTTAAATTTTTTTTTTATGGTTTTATCTGCCAGACTTCAAAAAAATAATGTATCCACTTTAATTAAAGAAGCTAAAGAGAGTCACTGAATCAATACATTTGTCCGTTTTTTCGACTCGAAATTGTTTTGTTGGTAACACTGTTTAGATAAGTGGCCCATAATGAGACACGTGGCAAAATGTATCTATAGTAATAGCTAGTAGTAAAAAAAAACTTTCGTGATTAATTATGAATAAACTGTAAGGGAATTGTCGGTGATAAAAAATGTAATTATTTGAAAAATAAAACGAGGAGAGGCGGAGAGAGGGATAAAGGTGAACAGAGGGAGAGGGAGTGGTGGTAAGAGAGGAAATGAGACAGTGAGGGGGGGAGGAGGAGAGTGGCCCATTTTAGCCCAGTTTTTGTTTCCTCCTAAATTTGGAAAATATAAGGCTGAAACTTGGAAACCAATTATAAGGTGGACTGCTGTTAATATACTTTAGAAGGAAAAGAAAAAAAATGCCAGAAAAGATTTTAAACAGTGCTCATAAGAATTTATATTGTACCCATATGTATCGAAAAAAAAGTTTTTTTTGTAAGCTTGGATATGTGTGGGATTTTTTTTCTTTTGGTGAGGGGTTTGGGGGAGGGGAGAGAGATGCAGGTCGTCCTCTGGAAATCTGGAAGTTAGTGGATTCTGTCATAAACTGTGGGCCACCTGAACACAGTGAACTGCAAACTGAATTGAAAACAGAACTGGAAACGATAACAAAATCCAACATAAAAAAGAACCGGAAATGGATCGGAAAATGGAACCGAATCAGAAATATCTCTACCTTCCAATTGTGGTGAGATGATTGACATCACTAAAAACTTTTTGGGATCCTTTTTTTATTATTATTTATTTGTGACATATCATTTTACAATCTACTGTATTTGGTAATAAGATTAACCTATTCTTTTGGTAACACTGCTCAACGCAGTTAGTGTTTACAAACTATTGTTATAAATTTGAAATTATGGATAGTTCTTGTGATCTAATACGTTTAATACGGGGAATTATAGATACAGTTTAAAATATAGTATTATAGAATGGGGAATTGTGGATAGTGTGAACTAACTAATAGTATGATAAGGAATTATGGATAGCGTTTAGAAACTATGTTATACATGGAAAATAATGATCCACTCGGAGAAAAGGAGAGAGGGCGAGTGGAACAGAGGGAGAGGGGGAGAGAGGGAGAGAGGAACAGAGGAGAGAGGGAGAGGAGGAAAAAGGGAGAGCGGGAGAGGAAAAAGGGAGAGAGAGAGAGAGCAAGAGAGGGAGAGAGGGATAGAGGGAGAGAGAACGGATCGACAACAAAAACCACACCATTTATTGGTGGAAAATTATCACTCTGTTCAGAAATTCAACAAAAGGTCGAGAGTATACCCAAAAAAAAGAAAAAAAGAAAACTCTCTTTTTTCAAATTTTTAAACATTTAAACTCCAACAAATGAGTTTCCAGAAAAAATAAAAAAATAAAAAAGAAAAAATGGGAAAAAAAATGATTTTTCATTCATTTAAAATGGTTACAAAGAGTTGTAAAAAACTAAAGAAGAACTAAAAAAACTAAAAAACCCACACTAAAAACTTTTTCTCCTCTTCACTGATTTCAAAATTTTCTGAGAAAATTTGTCGATTTTGACACTCGAAGGAGTACGAAAACTTTTTTCGATTTTATTCTTTTTAATTTTTGGGAAATTTTTCTCAATCGACCTCTCACTTTTTTCAGAATCCACTTTTGCGTCAAATTTTCCTTTCGGTGTCTCCATTGAAAAATTGCCATCTCTCTCAACTCCCTTTTCCACCGGAGTCCCCTCTCCCTCTACCCCTTTTTTCACCGTACTCCCCAATCCCTTTATCCCCTTTTTCACCAAACTCCTCTCTCCCTCTACCCCTTTTTTCACAGAACTCTCCAATGACAATTTTCTCTTTTTTTTTGGAGTTTTTCCTTCTCTCAATTCTTCTTCCCTCCTCTCCTTGACCGGACTTTCAAAATTCCCTTCCGGAGTCCTTTTTCTCATCTCAATATCCTCCACCTCTCCTCCCTCTCCTCCCTCTCCTCCCTCTCCTCCCTCTCCTCCCTCTCCTCCCTCTCCTCCCTCTCCGCCCTCTCCTCCCTTTCCTCCCTCTCGTCCCACTCCTCCCTCTCCTCCCTCTCGTCCCTCGCCTCCCTCTTTCACACCATCACGGTTTACAATGTCCATATCCTCCCCTTTATTTTCAATCTTTTCTCCGGAAATCCCATTAACTTTCCTCTCCCTCTCCCCCTCCTGAGAATCCAAACTCTTCCCTTTCCTTTTCTTTTTTCTCCTTCCCTCTCTACTTTCTATTCCCTCCATCTTTCTATCCTCAACCAAACCCTTGTCACTCTCTTCTCCCTCCCTCTCCCCACTCTCCCCCCCATGACTCGTCTCCTCTCCTCCCTTCACCTCTCCTCTCTCCTCCCCTACTATCCCCACTTGCCCATTTGCAGTCTCACCAGAATCGACACCCTCCTCTCTCCTCCCATTCTTCCTTTTCTTCTCCCTCTTCTTCCTCTTCTTTCCCTTCTCTCTCTCCTCCTCCTTTTTCCCATTTTCTTCCTCTACCACCTTCCCTCCCTCCTCATTTTTCCCATTTTCTTCCTCGACCACCTCCTTCCCTCCCTTCTCCTCCGTTTTCCCAATTTCCTTCCCTACCGACTTCCCTCCCTCTCTCTTCCCTCCCTCTCTCTTCCCTCCCTCGATCTTCTCCCCCTTTTTCCCATTTTCCAACAACAATAACCCTCTCTCTCCCTTTACCTCATTTTCTGGAGACAAAACCGCCATAGATAAAAGGGTATAATCGAGAAGAAAAGTACTTCTCACTAATCGATCGATTCGACTAAAATGTCGATTTGTATAAGGAAGGAGGCCCTCCACACACTCTCTCATTCCCGGAACCTGTTCCCTCCTCTCCCTCCCTCTGCCAAAATAATTTCCTCAACTCTCTCTCCCTCTCTCTCACCCTCTCTCACACACTCCTATCATCCCTCCCCCCCTCTCTCTTCCCATCTCCCCCTCCCTCTCCCTCCCCGTCCCTCTTTTCTTTCTTCCCCACATATTGCTAACTTTTTTGCATTCAAATAAATTGCCCGTGAGAGAGCAAGATGGAGAGAGA
>JBBHKE010002521.1:171298-219745 GCA_037447655.1 Zygnema cylindricum | reverse complement strand
ACAAAAACCCTGACCACCTGCACCCCTGTGAAGGCAAGACTCCCCTGAGTCGATAGCAAAAAGAATCTCTGAATTTGCTCCCCTGAGTAGTAAGTTATGGAGGGTCAAAGTTGACCTTTTGTACAGAAGCTCTCTGGGAGAGAGGGTCCTATCTCCTAATTTTTCTAAGTCCTTTCTCTCTCAGAGACTCTATCTACTGATGTACAGAACCAATCAGGTTACAGTTCCGTACGCAAAAGTACAGCTGCCGGTGTACTTTATGTACGAACATTGTACGACATGGCCTAAATGTCGACAAATGTCATATCCGGATTCGGTGCCATAATCTCCGGAGATTCCACGATCTAACGTAATTTCGCCACGCGTCATCCGATGTGGCGATGGCCACAAACCGCCAAAATCTTCCTCCGCGATCTCGGCGCTAATTGCGGCCGTCCGATTAAATTCGGATTTAATCGTAGCCGTAATAAATACATGCACAGTATTTGTTTCACTTACGAAACAAATGCGCGATATTGATTTTTAGTCCGTATCGTAATCTGTACTTTATATATTACCAGTTCTATGTATCCCGTAATCTATTACAGTTAAATGATTTATCGTACGTATACATATTTAATTAATTATCAAACTATATACTACGTAATAGTAATCCTAGACTTAACTGCTAAGGCTACCGGCTATTTCTTATCTGGGGGCCGGTATGTACAAGGATCAATTCCTGTAGCCGGCACATACCTTTTAAATAAATAAACCCTAACTAATATAAATTTCCCGTAAACCTCAGGATAGCCTAGGTAGCCATGGCTTTAGCTTCCTCTCCAATTTCTCAGTGACTGCGATAAGTTTGAGAGTTGGAGAGAGAAGCTAGACGTAGACTGTCTCGGCTTCTTTATTTCTTTTCAGACCTAGATAATACTTTAAAACCATTAGTTTCTACATCTAACTTCAAATTCCACTTACGCGGGGCTGGTTTTAGCCCATACAAAGATTTCATCAATTTACACACTATTTCTTCCTTTCCCTTTTCAACATACACTTCAGGTTGTTTCAAATAAATTGTTTCTTCTAACTCTCCATGCAAGAAAGCAGTTTAAACATCCATTTGATGTATTTCTATATTCTCGATAGCCGCTAGACTTAGCAAAATTCTGACAGTGTGATATCTAACAACTGGGGAGAAGGTTTCCTCAAAGTCAATACCTTCTTTTGGATTATATCCCTTGGCCACTAGTCTTGCCTTATACCTTTCGATGGTGTCGTCCGGGCTTAGCTTCACCTTTAATACCCATTTGCTGCCGATAGCTTTCTTGCCCGGAGGAAGATCCACCAGCTCCCATGTCTGTGCCTCCATAATGAACTTCATTTCATCGTTTGCCGCCTCGATCCACTGATTTCTCTCTGGTGATGAGAAGGCCTCCTGGATCGTTAGAGGCTCCTCTGTAGCTGCAGAAAAAACAAAGTGAGAGCTTGCTTGCAGACGGCTGCTAGATTTCATTCTCCCCGAAAATTCTGAGGCTGAGATTGTCGGCAACCGCTGATTTTGCTGTTTAGTTTGAACAGTAACTTGATCTGGTATAGAATGTGTAGTAGTTCCTTCCACCTGAGGTGTAGCTTGTGGGGAAGCATCCTGCAAAGGCACCAGAGGAACTGAAGGAAGAGGTGTCCCACTTGCCGGTGGAAAGGAGACTCGCTGCCTATGGTGAAAAATGACATATTCTTCCTTTTCTTTTGCCGGTTTAACTGTCACTTTAAACAGGTCAACCGAATCCTGTTCATCATTAATCTGGATATTTCTAGAAACAATCACTTTTTGTTTCTCAAGTACAAAAACTCTATATCTTTACGCATTATCATCATACCCCATGAATATCCCAGGTAAGCCTTTAGGCTCCATTTTCCATCTATCATGTGAAGTATCTAAAATAAAACACTTCCTGCCAATGATCTTAAAGCGACTAACATCAGGTTTTTCCCCTCTCCAAAGTTCATAGGGTGTAGTGTTGACAGACCTAGAAGCAATTCTATTTTTAATATAAACAGCACAGTTAAGTGCTTCAGCCCAGAATTTCAAATCTAGCCATTTATTTACAAGCATGGACCAAACACTCTCTGTCACTGTCCTATTTAATCTCTCAGAAACACCATTTTGTTCCGGTGAATATGGAACTGTAAGATTGTGACTGATACCTTCTTGAAGGAGAAATTCTTCGAATTCCTTCGATGTGTATTCTCCCCCGTTGTCTGATCTTAGCGCCAATATTGGAACACCATGAAGCTTTTCCGCCCACGCTTTGTAGTGTTTGAAGTGAGTAAACACTTCACTTTTATGTTGCATGGAGTAAACTTTGGTGTACCTCGAGTAGTCATCTCTAAATGTGACCATATAGTGGACCTGAAACTCTGAGACCTCCATAAGTCCTCAGAGTGGACAGCTTCCAAGAAGCCTCTAGGATAATCCTGACCCCTTTGTGTTTCAGCAAAAATAACTGGCACCCTGGCAGACAAAAACCCTGACCACCTGCACCCCTGTGAAGGCAAGACTCCCCTGAGTCGGTAGCAAAAAGAATCTCTGAATTTGCTCCCCTGAGTAGTAAGTTATGGAGGGTCAAAGTTGACCTTTTGTACAGAAGCTCTCTGGGAGAGGGGGTCCTATCTTCTAATTTTTTCTAAGTCCTATCTCCCTCACAGACTCTATCTACTGATGTACGGAAACCAATCAGAATAGAGTTCCGTACATAATAGTACATCTGCCGGTGTACTTTACGTACGGACATTGTACAACATCGCCTAAATGTCGACACATGTCATATCCGGATTCAGTGCCATAATCTCCGGAGATTCCACGATCCAACGTAATTTCGCCACGCGTCATCCGATGTGGCGATGGCCACAAACCGCCAAAATCTTCCTCCGCGATCTCGGCGCTAATCCCGGCCGTCCGATTAAATTCGGATTTAATTGTAGCCGTAATAAATACATGCGCGGTATTTGTTTCAATTACAAAACAAATGCGGCATACTGATTTTTGTTCGTACCGTAATTCGTACATTATATATTACTGGATCTATGTATCTCGTAATTTATTCCAGTTAAATGGTTTATCGCACGTATACATATTTAAATAAATATCAAACTATATACTACGTAACACTACTTCTAGACTTAACGGCTAAGGCTACCGGCTATTTCTTGTCTGCCGGCCGGTAGGTACAAGGATCAAATCCTGCCGCCGGCACATACCTTTTAGATAAATAAATAAACTTTAATATAAAATTCCCGTAAACCTCAGGATATCCAAGGTAGCCATGGCTCTAGCTTCCTCTCCAATTTCTCAGTGACTGCGACAAGTTTGAGAGTTGGAGAGAGAAGTTAGAGATAGACTGCCTCGGCTTCTTTATTTCTTTTCAGACCTAGAAAATACTAATAAAACCATTAGTTTCTACACTCCCCTTATTTTCTAGTCAATCGTTAATTTCAGACCACACTTCTCCCTGCAGAAAATTAGCTTAGGGGAAGGCACAGGTTTGGTCATCATAACTGCTACCATCTCACTATCTGGTCTGTACTCTAAACTGATTATTTTGTTTTTTACTTTCTCTCTAACAAAGCTGAGTCTGATGTCCATGTGTTTGGCTTTAAAATGATGTTTAGGATTGGCAGAAATAGCGATTGCTGCCTGATTATCACAAAATATTTTCTGCACACCACTCTTAAGGTGACCAAGCTCACCAAGCAAAGACTTGACCCACATCAATTCTTTTACAGCGGAGCAAGAGGCCATATACTCAGCCTCCATGGTGGACTGAGCAATAACCTTTTGATGTTTGCTACTCCAACAGCAAGCCCCATCACCCACATATAATACATATCCAGAAGTGCATCTCCTCATCTGAGCATCACCATAACTGGCATCACTCCAAGTAGTGATGTCAGTATTCTCCCCACCCTAATGCAACCATAGATCCCTAGTTTCTATCAAGTATCTATGGACTCTCTTAGCTGCCTCCCAATCCCTCTTAGTGGGAGCATTTAGACTTCTACTCAGCAATCCTACAGGTGCAGCTAAATCCGGCCGGGTACAATTCATAAAATAGATTAGACTTCCCACTACTTGCCTGTAAGGAATAGTCTGCATGAACTTCTGTTCATCAGGAGATAATTCCTCGTCAAAGACTATGACTCCTTCTTCCTCACTCCCCTCACTTCCCTTCTTCAACACCATTGGAGTTGTACAACTATTAGCTTTATCCATTTGAAATTTTTCAAGCATGTTCCCTATTGCTTCTTTTTGAGTCAGTCTTATAATTTTCCTTTTTCGGTCTCTCTCTACTTGAATTCCCAAAATATATCTTGCTTCTCCCATATCCTTTATTTCAAATCTCCCCTTAAGATCGGTTTTTAGTTTATTAATTTTTTCCATTGATTTACTTAAAACAAGCAAATCATCAACATAAATTGAAATAAATATAAAACCTTCCTCATCTTCGAAAACATAGATTGAGTGATCTGAGCTGATCCGAATATATCCCAGACCTGTAAGAAACTCATCAAGTTTCTTATTCCATTGTCGAGGTGCCTGTTTCAAACCATAAAGAGATTTAATCAGCCGGCACACCTTACTCTCCTCTCCTTCCTCCACAAAACCTTCGGGTTGTCGCATGAAGATCTCCTCTTCCAATTCTCCATGCAAAAAGGTTGTCTTGATGTCCATCTGATGCACTTCCATGTCTTCCGCCGCTGCTAATTTGAGAAGTACGCGGACGGAGGGAAATCTGACCACCGGGGCAAAGGTTTCCTCGTAGTCAATTCCTTCCTTTTGTGTAAATCCCTTTGCCACTAATCTGGCCTTGTAGCGCTCGATTGTGTTATCTGGGTTCAATTTCAATTTGAAAACCCACTTACAACCGATTGGTTTTCGGTTAGGTGGACAGTCCACCAGCTCTCAAGTATCGGCTGCCATGATTGAAGCCATCTCCTCATTGATGGCTGTCTTCCACCGGTTTCTTTTTGGACAAGTCATCGCCTCTCCGTAAGTTTGAGGTTCATCTTGAAGAGATAGTTTAGTTACCTTGTTATTAACCTGTTTTTCTTGCAGTCTTTTGCTACTTCTCCTCCCCCCCTCAAAATCTGAGGCTGGAATAGATGGTTCTCGTGGATTCTTTCGAACAAACTCGGCTTCTCCCCTATCCCTTGATTCTAAATCAATTTCCACCACGTCTTCCGCTTCGAGTAGAGTTGTCACTGGAGTTTCCACAGCCGAGTCCTTTTCGGTCTGATTTGTTCCTGCAAGAATGTCATCTTCTCTAAAACTTGGATAGTTAGGAAGCTCAAAGTCATCGGAATTTTCTGACTCAAATCTGATTTTTACTGACTTCGTATATTTGAAGGGATCCACAGACTTTCCTTCATCCATAACTACTAGATGCTTTACTAAGATTATATCTTCCCTTTTTAGATCATAAACTCTATATCCTTTAACATCTTCATCATATCCTAATAAGTATCCCGGTTTTCCTTTAGGATCTAGCTTCCAATTGGACCGATCAATATCTAGACTAAACACTTGACTGCCGAAAACCTTTAAGTGAGATATGTCTGGTTTCCGGCCTGTTCATCTCTCATAAGGTGTTTGATCTTTTATACCTGAAGTAAGAACTCTATTCTTGAGGTAATTAGCACAGTTCATTGCTTCTGCCCAAAACCTTTTTCCTATCTTTTTATCTGACAACATACTTCTAGCACTATCACTTAGTGTTCTATTTAACCTTTCAGCTACCCCATTCTGTTCCGGATTTTCTGGAACTGTCTTTTGATGTTGAACTCCATCTTCCCTCAGAAAATTCTCAAACTGGTTAGAAGTATACTCTCCACCATTATCACTCCTTACTCTCTTTATTGGAGTTTCATGGAGTTTTTCGCTCCATGCTTTATATTCTCTAAAACAATCCTCAGCTTCGGACTTGTTTTTCAAGAAATATACCCGGGAATACCGAGACCAATCATCACTTATAGTCATCATAAATATCTTCCCCCCCCCCGGTGAGGGCACTTTAGCTGGTCCCCAAATATCTGTGTGTACTAGATCTAGAATTTTTTCTCCCTTATAGGTGGCTGATTTAGGAAAGGGTAATCTGTGTGCTTTACCTTGAGCACATCCACTACAAACACTTATATCGTCACTTTCACTGAACTGAATCCCTTCCACCACTCCCATCTTTTTCATCTCTCTTAACTTATCTAGATTCACATGCCCAAGCCTCTTATGCCACATCATAATATCATGAACACCAGCATAATAAAGTTTCTTCTTTTCATTACTTAAGATCAGCCTAAACATTCCATGGCTACCTTTCTAAGCAATGAAATAGACATCATCCTCATAACTAGCAGTAAAGACTCCTTCCCTAGTGCTAGGAAAAAAATCCTTATCATCTAATACAGATGTAGAGATAAGATTTTTCTTCAGCTCCGAAAAAAACAATACATCGGAGAATGTTAATATGGATGTCTTTCCTTCTACTAACACTTTCAGATCTACCGATCCTACAAGAGTAGTGGTGACTATCGTCCCATCCCCGTACTCTATCTCTACGGTGGGAATCTTTCTTATCTTAGTGAACAGGTGTCTATCCTTACACATGTGCATGGAGGCACCTGAATCTACAATCCAGCTTGCTTCAACTTTCAATCTACCGTAAGCACATTTCTGCCTTCGTGGAATTTCGACCTCATTTTTCGCCTCCAACTCCTCATCCAACAGGAGCTCATCGTCCTCGTCCTCGGATTCAGCCTCAAGTACCTGTGTGACAAGGGCCTTTTTCTTTCCTCTCGGGGTACCACCGGTCTGCCCCTCCTTTAACCGAAGCTCGGTTAGCTTAGTGCACTCTGCCATATAGTGCCCCGGTTTCTTACAAAAATGACATAGACCTTTGGGAGCCCTTGGTTCGAACTCATCGGCCTGATTTTTCTGCTCCCTACCTCGATAGTTTCCGACCGGTTTTCAGGAATCCCTGTTCCTCCAATCAGTCGCTGTTGCCAAGGCTTGGCCACTCTTTCCTCCCCTTCGGATCTCAATTGTATTCTCTTGAATGATAATCATTCCTACCACTGAGTTCCATATCCACCTTCAGTCAGGCAAGTCCTGCACACGGTAAACTATGTTCACGAACTCATCAGGTAACTTCATCAGTAAACAGTTAACCTTTTCTTTTTCACTGAAATCTTTTCCCACACTCTCTAGCTCCATGAAGAGTGTAGCAAACTCATTGCAAAAATCCAACATATTTCCCCCTTTGTATACATACTCCTTAACTTTCTGATCAGCCAACTGTTGTTGCTGAATCGTACCACTTCGGTACATCTCTATGAGAGCCATCCAAAGATCGGATGCACTTTCTACTTTCAAATGAGGACATGCAAGTCCTTGAGTGAGATGGCGTAGGATGAAGTGCTTTGCCGCCATGTTGTTGAAGTCCCAGGTTTCAGTATCATTCTCCTCATTCCTCGGAATAGTTGACATGAATGTCGAACCAGTTGCTATTGGTGTGGTCGTCTCCTTCTCCTTTCATTTGTCCACCACCTCTCCTTCTTTTGTTTCCTCCGTTGAAGGTGGATCCTCTTTCCTGGTGAATCTGGTTCCTCCAAACCCTAGAGGAATTCCAAGACTTGATGGACGCCCCAACCGTCCACTCACTATCCCCCAAAACCTTTTTTCACATAGAGCTCCTATCATCATACTTTCCCAGTATATGAAGCCAGTTCCATTAAAGATTGGTACCCTAGAGGGTGGGCCCATAACCTGAAACTGTGAGACCTCCATAAGTCCTCAGAGTGGACAGCTTCCAAGAAGCCTCTAGGATAATCCTGACCCCTTTGTGTTTCAGCAAAAATTACTGCCACCCTGGCAGACAAAAACCTTGACCACCTACACCCCTGTGAAGGCAAGACTCCCCTGAGTCGGTAGCAAAAAGAATCTATGAATTTGCTCCCTTGAGCAGTAAGTTATGGAGGGTCAAAGTTGACCTTTTGTACAGAAGCTCTCTGGGAGAGGGGGTCCTATCTTCTAATTTTTTCTAAGTCCTATCTCCCTCACAGACTCTATCTACTGATGTACGGAAACCAATCAGAATAGAGTTCCGTACATAAAAGTACATCTGCCGGTGTACTTTACGTACGGACATTGTACGACATGGCCTAAATGTCGACACATGTCATATCCGGATTCGGTGCCATAATCTCCGGAGATTCCACGATCCAACGTAATTTCGCCACGCGTCATCTGATGTGGCGATGGCCACAAACCGCCAAAATCTTCCTCCGCGATCTCGGCGCTAATCCCGGCCGTCCAATTAAATTCGGATTTAATCGTAGCCGTAATAAATACATGCGCGGTATTTGTTTCAATTACGAAACAAATGCGCGGTATTGATTTTTGTTCGTACCGTAATTCGTACATTATATATTACTGGATCTATGTATCGCGTAATCCATTTCAGTTAAATGATTTATCGCACGTATAATCATTTAAATAAATATCAAACTATATACTAAGTAACACTAATCCTAGACTTAACGGCTAAGGCTACCGGCTATTCCCTGTCTACCGACCGGTAGGTACAGGGATCAAATCCTGTGGCCGGCACATACATTTTAGATAAAATTAATCCCTAACTACTATAAATTTCCCGTAAACCTCAAGATAGCCTAGGTAGCCATGGCTCTAGCTTCCTCTCCAATTTCTCAGTGACTGCGACAAGTTTGAGAGTTGGAGAGAGAAGTTAGAGGTAGACTGCCTCGGCTTCTTTATTTCTATTCAGACCTAGAAAATACTTTAAAACCATTAGTTTCTACATAACCCCTCCAGCCGAAGCCACTTGTGAAGGACCGAGAACATCAGAATGGATGAGCTGCAGAGCTTTTTCCGATCTGTGGTCTGTTTCCTGTGGAAATGGCAATTTGTGGATCTTGCCAAGTGAACAACCACCATATGTTATTATAGGATGAGATGTGAGAGAAACTCCATCAACATTTCCCGAATTCACCATTTTCTTTTGACTATCATAATTCATGTGTCCTAGTCTATTATGCCACAACTCATTATCAGATTGACACTAGAGTAGAGAACATCATTTTCTTTATATTCAGCTATGTCCATTCAGTACATTTTGCTTGCATCTCTAGTTCCTGCTACTGCAAATTTCCCTTTCTTGCTAACAACCTGTCTCCCTCCTTTCAGAACAACTTCAAAGCCTTTGCTCTCCACTAATGATGTACAAAAAAGATTTTTCTTAAAATATGGAACATACAAAACATTGTGAAGTGTTCTCTCTACCGACTTTCCCCCCACATCTACCATCAATAATACATCACCTTGAGCTGAGGTTAGAACACTCATGCCGCAAGCATAGTAGATACTCTTTGGAGATGTTTGCTGCAGATTCATAAAAGCCACCTTGTTCCAGCACATGTGGGCAGACGCTCCCGTGTCCATGATCCATCCTGCATCCTTTGGACCCTCCATGGCAGCCGCCATAGCAAATAAATCCGCCTCCTCTTGCTCATTGAAGATGAGAGACTCATCTGCATCAGTTGCAGAAGCTGAAAAAAGAGCATTTCTACGGGAAGGATTTCCAGAAAAACCTCGGTAATACTGTCTCAGTTGCCAACCTGGCCTGTATTAACCTGTATCATTTGGCTTTTCAATTTAGGACAGTACCTGTATCCTTGACCCTTCTGAGAACAGTAGAAACAAGCAGTAGTAGATGGCCTATTCTGCCTCTGATTAAACTGATTCTGATTCTGGTCAAACTGGTTCCTATTCTGATTAAACTGATTTCTTTTGTCAAAGTTTGTTGCAATTGCTTCAACCTTTTCCTTCTCCCTCAAAGAGTTTAGTATTTGTTTCTTCCTCCAATATAAGATTATACGCCATTTGAAATGACCAGCTAGCTTTATCATAACTCTTTAATTCAACAGACACACCCTTCATGCTACTAGGGAGACCTATAATAAGCAAAGCTGCCTGTTGAAACTCAAGAAATGACCCCCCAGCAGAACAGTGAGCATCAATGAGCGCGCGAGAATTGTCACAATACTCAACCATAGTTCCCCCCGTGTATTTGTATCCCCAAATTTTTCCAGCCACCAAGAGCTCCTCCGAACATTCGCTTTCTCAAAAGCGGATTTGAGTGATGTCCAAATCTCCCTCGCCTTCTTCATTTTCAGTTGAGACATGACCAAATTTTCTTAAATACAAAGAATTAGATTGTTCCTTGCCATTGAATTCTTTTTCGCCCAAGTTCGATCTGTTTCATCAAGGAAGCCATCCAAGACCACCAATATGTCAGCAGTTTCAAACGACGATTCAACCATCGCCGCCGAGTACGCATACTTTTGGCCATTGAAGATAGGAATTCTTGACGAAAGGCCCATAACCTGTTGTTCTACAACCCCGTTGCAGGCGGAGAACGAGCAGTAGAAGTGGAAGTAGACATGAAAAACAGCAGAAACTATCAAAGTACCTACTCAACAGCCAACTTAGAACTGATACAAAAAATGATTCAAAAATCCAATATGCTTCAAAATCCAATATGCTTCAAATTTGTTACAGTGATACACAATACAATAAACTGACAATTACCAAAATTGCATCCCAAATGACCCAGTAAACCATAAGATATGATGTATAGAGGTTTCCATAAAACTGCCCTTAGAAAATCATATTCCCAAAACTTGATACTACAAAATTGGCTAAGTCCTAAGTTATATGCTCACTGTGTGTATCTACTGATCTACACTAATTCGGGTAATCGTTACTACGGTTATTATCCTGACTAACGACAAGGCATCCTACCCGTACGTCAGTGTACCTCAAAAACCCTAATTACTATTTTCTAAATACCTGATTAATGGAACACAATTTTATATCACACTAAACTACAAACTAATGTTATTCAAATATTTACAGAAATTGAACCGTACACAAAACCTTCTAAATACTTAGTCAGCGGTGACCGCTAAAGTCCAGCCGAATGTGGTCGTGTAGTACGAAGCACCTGAGTGCTTCGTCACTTATGGTCCCACGCGAATCACGTTTGTGGTCCCTCGTGAATCCCGCTTGTGGTCCCAGGTGAATTGCGTCTGTTGGAAAAAATTCGATCGACGATGGTACCGTCGAGCTGTACCATATGTTTCCGGAATACTCGGGACAGATCCCGTTTGTCCGATCATGTGAATCGCATCGTCAACTTTTTGACACGTATGGTTGACTATCGGCGCTACTCCGAAAAACCTGCATACGTTCTTTCGCCAACACGTGTCCCTGCAAAAGTACGATACACTCTGCAAAAGTACGATACACTCTAGTGTACCTTTTGTTACTGTAACACTAATTGAGGTAAGTATTACAGTAGACTACTATGAAAAATATCCTAAGTTATTTTTACCCCTATTGACTGAAATAAAGATTTATAAATTACAACAAAAAGTACAGGCTGGAAATAACTCAAAGAAATGTTGGTCTCACTCAATTTATGGTAACATGTTGTTTTGTTTCGGGGGACACCTGCGGGGTTGACAGCTGTAGGTTGAGTCCCCACATTTTCTGCGCGTGGTGTTGTCATCTCCGCTCAAAGCTTTTTCCACGAGTGCAATATATATGGGAAAATTAGAAAAGTGAGAGGTAAAAAAAACGAGGCAACCCAATATGAAAGGACGGTGGGCTGAAAATGTAGATTTTTATTTTTGGTTTTAAATTTCGAATCTCACTTTTTTTCAATCTCAAAAACGAAACGTGAATTTATAAATTTGCCGCTGAAAAATTCTACAGATATGCCATGAAAAATGAAGCATCTTATTGAATGCACAAAATTTTATTCCAAGAGAGACCAAAAGGACAAGACGGTGTTGTATTATCGTTGTTTTGTAGCTGTGACGTTTTTGCGGTTAATAAATTAACCACGTATAACTGTAGTCATCCAATAATATGTCACGTTACGTCGATTCGTCAAGGTAATTGTAAATTGCGACAAAATTATAATCATTTTTTACCGTAATACGTGTGCCTTCTGTAACTTACTCAGCAGATCGCAACTATATTAGATTTAAGGCACCTTATTAAAGTGAAATGAATCTAATAAAACCAACAATGTGCGACGTTATTTGAGTTCAAAAGTACCTTTTTCATATGAAAATCAAACAACGTAACGGAGGTGCCGTTTACACTTGAATTACAAGCGTAATACATTCGTCCATAAATGTGGATTTTTAATTATTTAGCTGTGCAAATTTACATGTAACCTTAGACGGTGGTCCGACGTAACATTATTCAATCAGCGCGACAAATAGTACTAGCTTCATAATGCCGTCAAAATGTACGGCCTGCCAGTTTTTGTAGGTCTACATAATTTAGTGATCATATTTACAGCGCGGATAATTATTGCCGCCATAACCCAATATAGAGTACTTAAATAAATAAGAGTAAACTTCCTCTGTGAAAAAGCTTTATCACATAAATTAGCGTTAATAACTCTATTTTTTTTGTTTTCTAACTCTAATTTTTTATTTACTATAACTAGGATTCGCGGTAATCTATAGATTACACAACAAATGAAAAAAAAACAAAACCAAAAACCTGCGTTGTATAAAGAACGAAAAAGTTTAGAAAACAATACAATGACATTAAAACGACAAATGAAAAATGGACGTTAACGTACAAATCAACAAAGAAAAAATAGATCCGTTGGGAATCCGTACTTTGCAAAAGGAACGTTAGATAACACGACAAAGCGAAATAAAACAAATGGCGAGTACAAAAAAACAAAACTAAAAAGGTACACTAAGATTAATAAAAAGTACAAAAACACTTTAACGACAAATGAAAAATAAACTATTACTGTACCATACAACGGACAAGTAAAAAAATAGTCGTTGTATGCGTTGACATTGGAATTTTTTAAATACGCTTATAATAATACGTTAATATAGTACAAGGTACGTTGGTTCCACTTGCATAATACGCACGCATGAAACGCTGAATATGCGCATGGAACAATAATGAAGTGTTCATAAAATACATTCACCGAATTTGAATTTACAATAATAAAAATAACCCAAAAAACATATGTAATAGGGCCAAGCGCCAACACGGCACCGTCGTTTACTTGTTCAAACTTTGCACGCAAAAATTAGGCCTTCGCGCGCATTGTCGCTTTTTTCAAATTTTCCGTACATTTTTTTCCGTTCGGCGAAAGGTATACAAAATTTACCCACACAAATTCCTGTAAACGACCATCTGGTTCATACAAACTACTGTACCATATTTCCCCTTTAGCTACTTTGACCTTTGGAGTGATTGGTTCTAAGGCGTCCATTAGATATATCGGTGGACCTTGGCTGATAGCCAGGAACATTAGCTACGAAACCGATACGAAAAACATCGCGATAAATTAGCTTTTGGATCTCCAATTAAACAACTCTAAAATTCAAATGTACATCCATAGCTATTAGCACAGTCATTGGCAACTCGGGGATTTTTGGAAGCGCCAAATGACGAATCTTTCTCACAAATTTAGGGTTTCGTCCTTTGTGGACCAGAATAGCGTAACGATGGACCGGTTACGGATTACCGGTTACCGGTTGCTATTTGTTAACCAAGCAAACATTAACTCTAATTAACGCAGATGACACTATTTTATCTACACATTGCAGCTGTTGTGTGTCTCCACATGGTCAGACCCTTCAACACGTGAAAAAAAATTCACCCGATGACGTCCATATTTGTATGACCAAATATGAGTGCACTGTCCTGTATCGACGCCACTCACTTCGATATGTCGACGTCGTTATCTAACACTTTTTTTGTAATTCAGAACTAAACAACGAGTAGTTTTTGTTTGGACTGACACATTTCGTATGTTACACTATTTAAAGTATCTTGGATTAGAGTAGATGATACAAATTGAGCCGTACCAAAACTCGAGTAAAGGAAAATGTAGTGTTATCAATCCTATTTTAGGTCCAGTAGACTTGATTTAGGGGCACCAATATAGTGCTTTGTTAACAACAATAGCGATTTACCGTGTGGTCCGTTCGCGTTTAGGGTTCCACATTGGTTCAAACTCTTGTAAGCGAAGTTATTTTTGCGGTTAGACATTGGGTTAAGGTACTTTCGCGTGTGCTAAAGTTACACTTATTTTCTGTCATTTTCCTCCACAACTTAGAAAAAACCAAGAAAATCTGCAGCCGTACCAAAAAATAGTAATTACCACCGTACAAGTTGCGTTTCCTTGAAACTTTACATGTACTGCAGTTTGTCGTCTAGAGCGATGCAATTTGTCGTCTCCCGCATTTCTACTCACTTTCGCGTCCTTCGAACTTTACATAAAATCACCTCGCGACGTGATTTAATTTAATGAATTTCCATGAGGTGATCGAATAGGCAGATGCTGTCGCACTTGTCGGAAGATTTTTACAATTATTGCGCGCGGAGTACCAAAAAAAAAAAAACGCACTGCAATCTTTCCAGCCTGTGCGTACTGTTTTCCGTGCGTTTATTTTCGTACATGGGTTGTCGTAAGCCCCCTCTCTCAAACACACGTGTCTTTACACATACGGCGCAGGAAAAACATTGGACACTTGTCAGCAAGTGGGAAGACGAAAAAACGAAACCTCATTTTTGTTCGACAGCGAAAGGTAGTTTAGGGTTTCGACACGTCGACAATGTGGCGTACGGACATTACAAAGTCACAAAAACTGTACAGCGTTCGGAGAGGAGAGACGCCTCAAATTGAAGCCGAGTGGAAGTTTCGCCTCATTTTGTGTACTACATCTGTCACATTGTTTCGTACACGTCTACGTAAGTCACTTTTTTTAAGTAACAAGTTATTTGCGTTTACATCCGAATGCTCTGAAAGACGTACGGAGAATCTTCACTAAAAAACAAAGTAGCAAGATTAAGTTTCTGTTACATGCGAAAGTACCCTTAGGGCGTGTCCCCATGTAACCTATATTTTGAAACGTTATTTTGGAATTTAGCGCTGATTTTACGGTGTACTTTTCAAAGTGTGCCTATGTCAATCGTTACTTGCGCGTTCATTATTTTGAATATTACGACTATGCGACCTAGTTATGGTTCTGAAGTGATTGTACTAAAAGTACTAATAACGAACATAAACACCTGTGCGGATATCGAGTGTGCCTAACTCCATTAGGCGAAAAGTGGGATTCGTTACTGGACGTCGTACTATTTTGGACATCGCCCTACAGTGCCGTATCAGATTTATTTATTTTGTCAGACGAAACATCGTTACTGGAAAGCTGTCAAGATGCTCCAATGATGTAGGTGTAATTCTTGACCGTTGGATATTTCACTTTGATCCGCGAAGCAATCGCGCACATCATCCAGTGGGAAGCAACTCTCAAGGAGAGCTGCTTCCCACTAGTCGTGTACCATTGGTACACGTAAAAAAGCAAAACAATATCCACTTTGAACAAGCGATCACAGGCCGACACGTCATACATGGTGTGTGCCGCTTGCTGTTGAAATCACTAGATTTAGGGGGTATTTTTCTAGGTCTGAATAGATTAAAAGCAAAAGGTAAAGCTTAGGCAGCCTGCCTCTACCTCCTCCCTCTAGCCCTTATACTTATTGTAGTCACTTAAGGAAAGAGAGGGTGGTGGAGCCATGGCTACCTTAGCTCCATAGGCAAGACTGGAGAGTGACATAAGTCACTCTTAACTAAAGGTGATTTCGGCAGGACTCGAACCTCACACCGGCAGAGCGAGGCGTAGCCGTCAACTCTAACCGGTCAGTCGTAGGAGTTTCTTAGACTACATACGGTTTGAATTCTATTTGAAGATTGTTTAGGAACTTTAATCTGATTAACGAAATTACGAATAAAGAACATGGAGACTAGTGAAGGTATGGTGCGAACATGAACCCGCACGAAACAAATGTACCAGACATTTGTTTCAAAGGTTAGATTTAAAAGTCGGTTTGGATCCAACGACACGTATCATCGCCGAGATCTCGGAATGGCCACTTTGGCTTTTTTCGGGCGTGACATGACCTGGTGCCACGTGGCAAGATAGCATTGGGAAGCAGGAATCCCGGGGAGCATGAGGACGAGTCCAAAGGAGACTGGCGTCCACTCCATGACTTTGTCGTACATAGGATGTACAGAAAGGACATCGGCCATGGTACCTTTCTGTACTGTACAGTCTTTTGATTGGAGCGTACTTTAGTAGATAGGGGTTGTGAGAGGGGTTTAGGACTTAGAGAATTTAGGAGGTAGCCGCCTCTCTCCTAATGAGCTTGTATAAATCTTGGCATCCTTGCCACTTGATAACGTATCGCCTTGTTGGGCGTATTTTGTGATTCCTTTTGTTGTGGACTCAAGGGAGTCCAGACTACATACGGGTGCAATTAGATTCTCTATTTGCCTTGCAGTGGTCTTAGTTGAAAGTGGGTCAGACAAAAACTGCCTAGAGGCTTCCTGAATTTTGTAGTCGAATGGGGGATATGCGTAATTCCTGACCGTTGGATATTTCACTTTTTGAGATCCGTGAAGCAATCGTGCACATCATGCAGTGGGAAGCAACTCTCGAGGAGTGCTGCTTCCCACTGGAGTCCAATAGGGGATAGGCGTAATTCGTGACCGTTGGATATTTCACTTTTTGAGATTCGCGAAGCAATCGCGCACATCATCCAGTGGGAAGCAACTCTCAAGGAGAGCTGCTTCCCATTGGTCGTGTACCATAGGTACAGGTGAAAAAACAAAAAAATATCCACTTTGAACAAGCGTTCACAGGCCTACACATCGTACATGCTGTGTGCCGCTTGCCACGCTGGATACAAGTATTGCACGCTCCGTCTAACATCCACCGACTTTCAAAGCTTGCGGCGTCTTTTTGCCATTTCGTTTTGAAGTTTAGATTTCCATTTTCAAAATTAAAATCTGGCCGCAAACTTTTCGTACGAATCATAAACCACCTCCGCTGGTATAGATATTATCGTTCAGATTTTCCGTTTGAAGAATATTTTTAGTTTTTAGAATGTGAACACTAACTACGTGGCACCAATCATAATTTTGAAAGGTTTTTCACTGGCCAGGCACAATGAAGCGGACACAATGAAGCGGACTTACAGTAAACGCTCCCCCTCTCCCCCTCTCCCTCTCTCCCCCTCTCCCCCTCTCCCCCTCTCCCCTGCTGTCAGTACTGGGACCACCTAATGGAATATTGCCCTAATTATAACTATTTCGCAACAACCGTGAAGCGATCCGCTGACGTGATCGCCCGAACACACGGAATGGCCACCTAAGAAACAAGACGCCACCACCGCTAGATAAACCACCACCACCTAGACCAACGATCAGGATTAGCCATTGACTAAAATTTTGGGCCACTTCGCGCCACACCACCACCTAGACCAACGATCAGGATTAGCCATTGACTAAAATTTTGGACCACTTCGCGCCACAGTGGGAAACGCTGACTCATATATTTTTGTCGGGTTACGATTTTGTGTTGGAACCTATATTTGGAATTAGTACTAAAAGCTTACTACTTCGTTAGAAATTAGTGTGAATATGGAATTTGGTGTAGCGGCCATAATTCGGGGAAGGGACGTTCCGAGGTACAATAGTACAGTACTACCTGACTTGCATTTTTAGGCTGTGTGAAGGGATGAAGGTCCACGTGAAGTGTCCACGTCGCCCCCCTCCCATTTCGCTTTACGACGCCTCGCGCCGCGCGGCGCGCCGTATGTCTAAACATTTTTAGGGTTTTTTATCATTTGTGTTATAAAAAAAAACAACCAATAAAAAACCCCAAACATATCACACTAAAAATCCGAGGTACCTGGACCAGTATTTTGCAAAGTGTGAAGGTCACGGCGCATTTCGCCTTGCGTAGGAGACCTTCACACCCTTCACTCCACGGGCGAGAAAATTAACGCATTACCTGCACATTACAGGCAAGTGAATGGACAGATGCTTAGTAGAAGGTTTGTGAGTATAAGATATGTTTTCCGGGGCCAAATTTAAGCTTTCTGAAAGTTACTCTCAAAAGAGGAAATTTCCAAGACTGAAACTTTGTGTGCATTTGCTGGATTGCTGTGAAACTTTGCATGGTGGTAGAAATACATCAGCACTAAGCACCGCCCGGGCTTCGGTCACCAGGTAGGCCAAGTACAAAAGCAATGATAGGAAGAAAGTCTTCGCCCTCACCCACGCCCTGCTTCCTCTTTAACTTACACCAGGGAACATTGATTTTCATATATATTTCTACTATAGATTGAAAAATCCTCACTTTGAGTATGTAGGTCGGATGACCGGGACCATTACACAACGGGAATATGCGATCATCACTTCAAATAACCAACAATTAGCCTGCAATACAAAGGTCACCTGATTTGTTCCCCGTACATTTACATTTTATGAACACTTTAGTTGTTTTAAAGTTTGGCTCAGACATGGGCGAGTTATGGCCTAACAAATATCATACAAACTCCACAAATAGCCTACTTTGACTCTAAATATCTCCTAGGCTAATGAGCCAAAAAAAAGTGAAGTAAAGCAGCATTTCCTAAATCTACGTCACTCTATTGGCATATCAGAACGGAGACCGTAATTCAAATAGACCTGATCATCTTCGCTATTCAAAAACGGCTTTTGGTGCCCTCTCGGCCTATGATGACGAATCTGAAATTATTTCATGGAGCCGTATGAATAATTACTAAGTTCCAAATGCTCCACACGGAATAAACACAAGGTGTGATATTTACACCAGCAGTACTAGTATTGAAGCAACTATGTTAAGTGCATGTGGCTTATATCCCTTCTCGAGCTTATCGAATTTGTATCGAGTACAATACAGCATCACGATACAGAAGACAAACCTTCTAGATACTACAGACTGATAGCTCCTCCCAATTCCTATATAATTTAATTTCATACACCCAGAAGTGCATTATTTTTTAACACATCAGAGTGCATCTGAATATCAATATTTCCGAACATATAGTACCACATCCCGAATGAATTTTTGGTTTGTAACATAAAAACCCTGAAAATGTTTATTTCTTTGTAAAACAAAAATTCTCGTCTTTCGGAAATTCCTTCACTAACAAATTTCAGGCTGGAACTTTTACTAGAAAAATAAAAGCTTTTCATATCAGACTCCGAACTTCATTGAGTATGACTACATATATGAGAATATCTAGAATCATGAGATAAGAAGTTGGAGGACCATGCAATAAGAAACGGAGAGTTTAAGATCCGTTAGCAAACATTAAGTCATGGGGCCAGATGTCAAAATGCTCATTATCGAAAATTTCCATTGCAAAAATAATAAGATGTTGCAAAAATTTATTTGCGGTGAGGTTTCAGTACATATTATATACATACTAGACCTCGAAACAAACTTTGGAATTGTATATTTTTAGGAAAGGTATCATTCAGCATCGCCGGAACGAAATAGGATAAAAGACCTAATAATATTTCGAAATTTGTTCTACACTCACTAACATTTTTCATTACATAGCCCCGGCAACATTGTGAAGGTAAAAAAAACAATACGTTCTTTTGCATAGAATCGGCAAATACACGGCGGATCCCCCACCCTCCTTTCTCCCTCGACGCTGTTCCACCTTTCATTCGGACGCTCGTGAGATCACGGAATGCATCTGCTAATTTCTGAATGGAAAAAAAGCTGAATACGAGACCGACAGGTTGGTGACTTAGTGTTTATGATGAAGGAAATTCGTATTTTGAACTGTGTTCTTCTTCTTTGCTTTTCCTTACGATGACTTCTTTCCTTTACCTACTCTTTATTTTGCTATGGTTATAAGGCGAATGAATGGATATGAACGATGGAAATGGACGAACTGCATTGAATCGAAAACATTTGAGACAATCTCAGAAAAGTTACAAATTCCCTCTTTATCGCATTGATTTTGGATGACAGCTGCCCTAAAATAAATAAATAATGATAAATGAACATATGTAAATGTTTAATGAACGAAGCTACATGATGGAGACTTTGTACAAAGAACTCATGAGTGAAAAAAGGTTGTCAAAGTGGTGGGCAATGACCCACTTAACGACCGTCCCAATATGAACCACGTGGTAGTGAGGAGAGCTCCAAGAGTTGTATGCACAAAACTACGATCCAAAACAAATCCGTAAACGGAAATTCCGGCGGTTGTATTCGCCAAATAGTTCACTGCAGAAACTCCCTCCCATCGCACATGTTTAAGTAGACAAATTCATAAGGGCAGTGCTCACTGGTACAATGTGGATGGACTTTTCGTGGGAACAAAAAAAAAAGCAGTAAAACAGGTAATTTCCCTGGGGGTTAAAAGGGGGCCTGGTTGGAGGTTTGTTGTCTATCCATTTGTGGAGTCAAATCTGGATTTGAGCCGTGCCAATAAGAAGCATATCACACAAACCAAAGTCGACCTCGCATCCTCCCCATGAAGAACAGCACGCCAAGCACTGGCCTGCTGGTAAAAGGGAGTCCCAACAAAGAGACATCCCTCCACTTGCTTCTCCTCCCTTGCTACCTTCCCTTCCCTCCCCTCCATCTCCTCCTTCCCCTCCCTCCCTCTCTCCCTCTCTCCCTCCCTCTCACCGAGAGCTGCCCGCTGACTCCACGCCTCTTGTCTCTGACACAGCAGACGAATGGTTTTCAGTGCGTCCTCCCCTCCTTCTCCCCCTCTCTCTCCTCCTCCCCCTGCCTTGGGCGAGGTCGGTGCGGCGGCTGCCTCGCAGGTGGCGGTGGCGTGCATGGTGGCAGCCACCTTCACGATGCGGCGGTGGAGATGAGCAATCTTCGAGGCCGACCGCAGACAGAGGCCCGCGCCCATGAAAGCCACCCAGTTCACCACCTGGAGAAGGAGAGGGAGAGGGAAAAGAAAAAAGAGGATAAGGACTAAGCCTGTTCGTAAAAAACTACACAGAATTTTAGATATATATATGTTTTTTTTCTCTCTTTTTGTCTTTTTTCTTTTTTTGTTTGTTTGTTTGTTTTCACATGAGAAGTAATTTGGGGAGATGCTAGAATTCTCCACATATGCATGGATGAAATGTTTTCCAAACAATTTCAGTGTAGTTTTAAATACACAGCATTATGGTTTTCTTTAATTCAATGTATGGAGGAATTCCATTTCAAGGCCCAAAATGCTTATGCACAATTTGTGACCATCACAAACAACGTCTATCCCAGACTTCGAAAGTCAATATTATAATTATAGTTAAAAATTATAATTAGTATTATCATTTACTCCTTTGCTGGTGAAAAAGAGATCATGCAGCAAGTAAAAACCATCACTAACAATAGGTTCTTTGTTACTTCTGATATATTCTAGTGTCATTTTAGCCTTACCAGTATATTATTGAATATTTTCAAAAGTTTCCCATGGTGTTCTCCCGTTTCTTTTCCAGCATTTCCTTTTAAAAAATTTCCCTCTCTCCGGTTTCACCGAAGCAAATCAAAAGAAATCACAGAAGACAGAAGCAGAAAAGTTCCATGGAAAAATTTAAAGTGAAACTCACTGTGACATTGCCAGAATTAAAAAAATTCAAGTGACCTGCGCGGTACAAAACTGTTTGATACATTGACGCCAGAGCACCGAATATAGTGATGCCACCTGTCAACGCCAGAAAAAGACGAAATCTTCGACTAATAATTGAAAGGCCATTAATAATTCGCATATATTCTCGAAAACAGAAAGCTGGATCCAAACATTTCCGAACAAGTTCCTTGTAACTGTTCATTTTCAGCTCCTATTCATCATCCAAAAATACAGATAAGGAAAACATAAGACCCTGGCCAGGAAAAGCTTTCTTAAACGGAAAAAACAGTTTTTTGTATCTTCACCATTATTCGTAGCTTAAAACAAAATGGTTTAAACCAATAGAGGTATAGCAGTAAAACCAGAAAGTTCGAGGACTTCTGAACAGAGAAGACGGAAAGGAAGGCGAAAGGGCGGGAGGGAGGGAGGAAGAGAGAACAGGAGGTAGTGATAAATGGTGACAATGTTGGAGAAAAGTAAGGATGTTCAGGAAGAAGAAAATGGGCTGAGAGAGGTCATTAAGGTGAAGATAGACGGGAGGTCAAAATGAACGTTATCTCTCCTCTAATCCTCCCATCCTTCCCTTCCAAACTCTTTCCTTGAATTTTCTCCACCAGCTCCTTCCCTTAACTCATTTGTACTATGTAGCCTCTTCTCTCCTCTCATCTTCGCTGTCATCCCCCTTTCGATCCTCCCATATATGATTCCCATTCCTCCACTTGTTAATAGCACCCACATTCCTACCTCTTATGGAAACCCTCGTCTCCTTCCGTCCTCACACCATTGCCCTTTCTACCTCCAGAATCCTTCCAAACCTTCATTTTCGTCTCTATCCACCCCATTTCTCCCATAGCCCCGCTCCCTGACCTTACGAATAACCATGTTAACGGTCCAGAAGAGGAAGTAAAGGCCCACCTGAAGCATACAGACCTTCCAAAATATGACGCATACGAATAAAAATGTTGTGGTTTCAAAAATCCAGGACACTGATGTCAAAATAACAATAAATCCGAGTTCGAAAAACCGATATGCGGGCGGTATGTCGAAAGGCAAGAGACGGAGAGGCACCTCCCAGAAGAGCCATATTTTCTGAGTCAAATGGAGGATAAACGCGGGAAGGAAAACTCGTAGAAGGAGAGACTTTGCATGCTGCAATAATCCAGAGAAAAGAACGAAACAAAATAGAATTAAAGAAAGCCAGTGAATGCGAATAGATATAAGGAGAAGGAAGAAGAAATGCAAGGACAAGCCCATTACTGGGAGCCACTTTCTTTTGCAGACAATAGGAGGAAAAATGTGAGAAGAGTTGCTTGTACAAAGAGAATAATTACATGCTGCGTCATTGCAAAAACGGACTATGTCAAGAAAGGAAGACAAGCGACAAGTTCTTGTCAGCAGATGTTCAAGAGGAGACGAGGGGAAAGAAGTACAAGTTTTGGTATGGATTCATCTAACTTGCCAAAACTGGCATTAAATGCCGGCTTCAATGGAAAAAAATAAGTAATTCTTAGTTCTCAAATCTTGAACCTTCACCGATGCAACTGAAAAATGTGGACGTTTTTACACTCGAAGATTGACTCCTTTGAGACCTCACATTGACCTCAATTCTCACCTTGAGGCACTCATCGTACTCCTCCTGGACCTGAAAAGTTTCTTCTGCGGCCACATCCAGAAACAAGACTCCTCGAAGTCCATGCTGTCGGACATTGGAGTGAATGAAAATGAACGCTACAGCTGCGAGAGAGGATTGCATCCACAGAACCAGAAGTCGGAAAGGAAGCTGCAGTTACAAAATCCCACATCCAGAAATCTCTCCACCTTTACTCTCAGACTCACTCTAAACTCAGAAAAGAAAAACTATCGTGTATCCAAAACCCTGACTATCTCCTCAGCAAAGAAAAGTGATAAGACAAATTATACAGTATATAAAACCTTAACTATCAGTTCAGGATAGGAAAACTAGCCATTCAATAACAAGAACAGCCAGTCGATTCATTTATAATAGACGTTTATGTTCATACAGTTTTAAGATATATGCCAATGAAGGAAGCCTCAAAACTTAATATGCAGGGAATGCCATACATCTGACAAGGGGTTTGAATTTTCCACGAAGCTTTTAGGTGTATATCAACAAACAAGAGAACCACATAAAATTAGCACAAGAAAAGAAGCAATATGAGAGTACAACAAGGAAAAGAATAACAACAAAGGTCTACGCAGTACATGTAGTTCGTTCTAGCATGTTTGCACTACTAGTGTTTGATAAACAATTCATCCTTGAAAAATCCATCCTTGAAAGATAATGCATTCTTGGTAGAATCTTCACATAGCAATCCCAATACGCCTACCGATATGTCACTCAAGATAAGAAGTCCCCTATTCAAAATTTACAACTCTGTTTGATGAAACAACTAGCATGAACAAAAATAACAAAAAAACCCACTAATACAGCTAGTGATAATCATGGTCTGCCTCCATGCCTTTCCCATGAGAGGAATCTCAGCTTGCTTGCCTGATGTTCTGGGTCATTATCATTTGGCTCTATATAAAGGTATGCAAATACAGGGACCAATCCAATAAGAACCAAGCCAGTAACCCAAGATATAACCACTCCACATCTTCTTGAAGAGTCCAAGTTCAGCAACTGCATAGTTTCCCTCACGCTTTGCTCAGCTGCCTCCTTCGCTCGAGGAGAAGAATAGCTTCGAATTCGCGGAACACTGCAAAAAAAAAAAAAAAACTAAAAAAAAAAATGAACAAAGCTCGATTTTCAGTCACCTGTACTTAAACCCCAGTTTCTATCACGGCATGGTTCCATGTTAAATGGGAGCATGCAATGCAAAAGGTGCAGCTTCAGTCTAGACTAGCTCAGGAGAGAGCGAGGAAGGAGGAGGAAAGAAGGGCAGGAAACGAAGAGTGGAAATGTGGCAGAATGAAGGAACAGAGAAAGAGAGAGGGACGAAAGAGATATAAAAGTTGGAGACGGACGAGTGCGAGGGAAGGGAGAAAAAAGGGAATTGGAGGAAAGAAGATGTTTTTCATGACATTGTGCAGTTTTTGTTCATGTGCATGTTAGAGAAAGAGGGACGGAGATCTATGCATAGACATGTGCCTGCCATAGTCCTAAAGCCATCAACGGATGACACAAGAGAAAGTGACAGGGGATCTGATGTGACGAGGGAGGAGGAGAGTTGGAGAGAGCAAGAGAGAGCGCTCAAATTGCAGCTGATGTCGAGCTTGACTATTGAAAACCTACATTCACCCCCAGAAGCAAAAGAAAAAAGAAACATATCCAGAGGCCAATTGCCAATGTCGCTGAAACTTATCAAAATAGATGAAACATTTGCCTTAAAACTCAGAATTTAAACCTTCCTAAACATAAAGGATAACAAAATGCCACGAATGTGTGTGTATTTCGTTCGAATTGAACATATAAAGAATATTTCCGCTGGATTTTTTAGGATGGAAACCGAGACACAACTTCAAACAAAAAGCGCGTTACATCGTCGACTGTAGACAATCAGGGGAAATTATTCTAAATGATAAAGAACACCGTTCTGTTTAGTCAAAGGAGCTGATGCTTGCAATCCACACGATACTCAAAGTTTGTGCATTCAAAACACTCCCATACGAGTGATCCACACTAAATGAAAACCAATGTACACCCTGCATCACTATTAGCGCTAATGTTTTTCCTTCTAAATCAACTTTTCTCCGTGCACACATGTCAGATAATCAACCTGAAGGTTGCGATGGAAAGGCAAGATTATCATCTTTCAACTGGCGGTCTTTGTATGAAAATCGGACAAGTGCACAAGAAGAAAAGTTGATTTAAGGGGGGAAAAAACATTAACGCTAATAGCGATACATGGTGTAGCACACTGGGATACAAAAACCCTAAAACATTGAGCAATAAGTAAAGTCGAGTAGTCTTCCAGGTCGAAGATTCTCTTAAGCGAGAGCGAGAGGGGGGAGAGAGAGAAATGGGAGAGAGAGAGGAAGAGAGGGAGAGAGAGAGAGAGGTCGGAGGAGAGGCAGGGAGGCGGGGGGGGGGGGGAGGGAGAGGGAGAAAGGGATATATATTTTTCACAGTGTAGCACACTGGAATACAAAAACCCTGTAAAATGGAGCAACACATAAGTCGAATAGAATTCACCACGTGGAGGTATCTCTCAGACTGCTTCGCATTCGCACGAGAGGCGGAGGAGGCCTAGGAAGACTCGCCATATCCCGGTATCTGAAGGAGATCTCGTCAGGGCCAGAATCCGTGAAATCCACAGCTACAGCTCCTTCTGTTATGGAGCCCGCCATTTGATTTGAAAACTTAAAAGACCTTGGAGACCTTGGAGACCTTGGGGATCGACTGTGTCGGTCTGGAGGCTCATGCGTGTCAAGAGGGGGGGTAGCTAGTCTTTGACTGCCAGGTGTCGCCAACAACAACGTTGCGTTTTCCTGGGCATGGCCATCTTGAACCATAGGGTAAAAAAACTTTTGAAAGATTTACCCTCGTTTTGAGGGTAAATCGTACAATTCGTACAGCTTTTTGGGTAGTTGTACGTGCGTTCTACCCTACAAGATACAATTTACCCTCACAATCAAGGCAAATTCCTTCAATTGTAATTATCCTACCGGACAAGGCATGGAAAATGGGCCGCAGGTGAGATTTGACATAAATTTGCACAAGTTTAAGGTTTAATATTTTAATTTTCTTATGCTGTAACGATTTTTCAGAGAAGAATGAAATGTTGCAAGTTTCTTCAAAGGTCTGTTCGTTCACTTGTGGATAATTTCTTGAGAAAGCCTGATAAGAATTAACATTGCTAACTTCCTCTTCGAGTATGTTTACTTTTGATTTGCAATCATGATTTCGAACTAGTGCATTATGTGTTCTTTTCAAAATTCCAGCCCTTCAGGTTATCACTTATCAGGTTCTTCGAAATATTTTGAATTTCTTGATCACTGTCATCGCTTTTAAACACTGTTGCATACTGAGCCGTAGGTCCAGAACAAGAGTTCGTAATTTAACTTTATACGTACAGCATTCAGTTCGTAGTTTCGTAAAGGGTTTCGTACAAAATAGTTACATATGTGAACAAGGTTAACGGTTCCGTTTACTTTTCGCTTTCACGCTTTGACAAGAACTTTTCAAAACTTGTCTCCGTCGGGGAGTTTCGAAAAGTCGTCGTAATTTTTTCCGAGCCCGCTCATTCGTGGAGAATGGCTAACAATCCGGCAGTGTTAGGGTTTTGTGACTTTTGTCCTTTTGCAGAGTATGGTGAGTATGTAACCGAAGCTTTAGGGCACTTTCCCATGTGCTAAAGTTACAGTTATTTCATGTCGTTTTCCTCTATAAGGGTGGCGTCACCATGTGCCAAAGTAAGGGCTTATGTCTGTTGTTTTCCTGTAAAACTTAGAGCCGTACCGCGTAAGTTTCAACCGTACAAAAATATAGCAAAAAGGAGAAGTACATTTTGCGTCATCATCGAATTTAGGATGTACTACATGTTGTCGTCTTGTGTTCTTCGCCCCACGGCCACGCCAAAAAACTTCATCTTCAAACTTTTCTTTAAAAAACAGGGACGATGTGTTTTAAAACAAGGTATTTTCGAAAAACAAATAGGAACACGTATTAGCAAGTGTAAAAAAATTACAAAAAATTCAAATGAATTCAATCGACGGCGAAAGGTACACGACTTCGTTATAATTTGTCCGTTAACGTTCAGGTACGACGAGGCAAAGTACACAATTTGTTAGATTTTGTCCGTTTGCACCGGGTACGGATTTTATTTCGCCAGTGTCTCAAGATTCTGATGACATTTCACGTCGAGCGGACAGGCGACGCAAAGGCAAATTGAATCTTCTTCAACCGTGAAACGGTACAGGCTGGAAGGCGGTACGTCTACAATGTCACGAAAACTCATGGGACTTCACAAGCAGTTGCAAAAAATAGCATACGTCATCACATATTGTAGACGCTGACAACCGTCACAAGCATTGTCAACGTATACAATCGTCACACCCTTAAGTAACTATGTCGTTGTTACACATAGGGACACTTGAAATCCGGGTCCGCCGGATCTACCCTAAAAAACAAAGTAATTTCGCTAAGTTTCAAGTACACGAAGATGCACTCTAACTTGGAAAAAAACGAGAAAATCTGCAACCGTACCAAAAAATTGAATATACCACCGTACGAGTTGCGTTACCTTAAAACTTTATATGTATTGCGGTTTGTCGTTTAGCGCGATGCAATTTGTCGTTTAGCGCGTTTCGAGCCACTTTTGCGTCCTTTCATCTCATCTTCAAACTTTATATAAAATCACCTCATGAGGTGATTTTAATTATAGTTCCATGAGGTGAGCGAATAGGCAGATGCCGTCGTACGTGTCGAAATTTTTTGACAACTTTTGTGATAAGAGTACCAAAAAAAAATCCCACTGCACGTTTCCAGCCTGTGCGTGACATTTTTTCGTACACTTTTTTCTGTATAGTGGCCGTGGAGGGGTCTCGACCAACGGACGCCATTTCGCATAAGTGGAGTCCATGAAAGCGCCCCTCTCTCTCTCCCTCTCCCTCTCCCACTACCACATCTATCTCACAATTCTTGCAACGAAAAACGTCAATAATGGTTTTAAATGAAAGATCTCTGAAAACAATTTCTTTTTACTATCTTTGGGCGTATCTTGATGGTAAGTAGAGTGAGAAAAGACAAAAAAAAACAATCGAGAAATCATGGCGAAAAGTTTTAGAATATGTGACGTCGGCGCTGTCATATTTGAGCGTGACGTGCGTGACGTCATAATGTCACAATCCCTAAACATCTGTAATGCCTCCACGTCGACAATGTGGCGTACAGACAACTACACTAATGGAGAATAAAAAAAAAAAAAACGGGACGGAATTAGCGTACACAACGCTAATAATGATTGGCGGTGTATTGTACACTATTTCGAAACCGTTTAAATTAGAGTTAATAAGTAACTTTGTTAACGTAAAAAACAATTAGAGATATTAATTATAGGGAGCTGCTAATCGCAGAGACAAATTTTGCTGCGCGCAGGTACACCGTGAATCGCTATTAGCGTAATGAAATAGATAGCGTAATGAAACAATTAGCGTTATTTACGCTATATGGGAATTTGGGAGTTTTGAGGGAAATCATTTACTCTAATTTGTTTTTAAAAGGGTTTTTATTAATTCTATTTGAGAATTTGGCTAAAAAACAGGGTACCGCAATTAGAGTCATAGACGTTAATAGCGATTCACGGTGTACTTGCGTCAGCTTGTCCAATATTGTACATTCCAAGTACAAATTACCTACCGTTGAGTTTAGATTTGACAATCAATCCGTCGAACAACTTTGACTTGCGAAATATTGTAACAACCGGTTAAAAAAGTGTCGCACTTGCGAACTTCAACCGTCATAAGAAAAACAACAATTCACACGGCCGGCCAAGGTTAACGGTACAAAACTGCGGCAACCACATGTAAATAAAACTGTTGCTCGCAGATACTTTCTCACCTCACATGAGCTCCACTGTGAGAGAAAATGTTGGCGTTTAACTTAGGGCACTTTCCCATGTGCTAAAGTTACAGTTGTTTCATGTCTTTTTCCTCTATAACTTGGAAAAAAACGAAAAAATTGCAGCCGTACCAAAAAATTGAATATACCACCGTACGAGTTGCGTTACCTTAAAACTTTATATGTATTGCGGTTTGTCGTTTAGCGCGATGCAATTTGTCGTTTAGCGCGTTTCGAGCCACTTTTGCGTCCTTTCATCTCATCTTCAAACTTTATATAAAATCACCTCATGAGGTGATTTTAATTATAGTTCCATGAGGTGAGCGAATAGGCAGATGCCGTCGTACGTGTCGAAATTTTTTGACAACTTTTGTGATAAGAGTACCAAAAAAAAATCCCACTGCACGTTTCCAGCCTGTGCGTGACATTTTTTCGTACACTTTTTTCTGTATAGTGGCCGTGGAGGGGTCTCGACCAACGGACGCCATTTCGCATAAGTGGAGTCCATGAAAGCGCCCCTCTCTCTCTCCCTCTCCCTCTCCCACTACCACATCTATCTCACAATTCTTGCAACGAAAAACGTCAATAATGGTTTTAAATGAAAGATCTCTGAAAACAATTTCTTTTTACTATCTTTGGGCGTATCTTGATGGTAAGTAGAGTGAGAAAAGACAAAAAAAAACAATCGAGAAATCATGGCGAAAAGTTTTAGAATATGTGACGTCGGCGCTGTCATATTTGAGCGTGACGTGCGTGACGTCATAATGTCACAATCCCTAAACATCTGTAATGCCTCCACGTCGACAATGTGGCGTACAGACATTCCGAAGTGATAAAAATTGTTCAGCGTGCGGGTGAACGTCTAAAATTGAAGCAAAGTGGAAGTTTCGCAACATTTTGTGTACTGTTTATTTGTCACATGTTTCGTTAAATGTCTACGTTTATCACTTTTTGAAGTATAAGTTATTTGCGCTTACATCGAAATGCTCTGAAACCTGTAGGGAGAATCTTCGCTAAAAACAAAGTTACAAGATTAAAGTTTCGGTTACATGGGAAGGTGCCTTTAGTCTTGTACTTTTGTTTTTAGCGAAGATTCTCCGTACTACTTTCAGAGCATTCGTATGTAAAGAAATGAGATCATTACTTTAGATTGTGATAGATGTAGACGTGGGTGTAATTTGTGACGGTTGTAGACGACTACAAAACTTGCGACACAGGCTAGAAACGTGCAATGAGTTTTTTTTTTGGACTCCGCGCACAAAAATTGTCAAAAAAAATCGATACGAGCGACAACATCTGCCTATTCGCTAACCTCATGGAACTATATTTAAAATCACCTCGCGAGGTGATTTTATTTAAAGTTTGAAGATGAGATGAAAGGACGCAAAAGTGGCTCGAAATGCGCTAGACGACAAATTGCATCTCGCTACACGACAAACCGCAGTACATATAAAGTTTAAAGGTAACGCAACTTGTATGGTGGTAATTTCAATTTTTTGGTAAAGCTGCTGATTTTCTCGTTTTTTTCTCTGTTATGGAAGAAAACGACAGAAAAATAATTGTAACTTTAGCACATGTCTATCGAGCGTGCTTGGGAAACATAAGAGAAGGGCCCACAGCCAGAAGTAGTGTGCATCGGAGTCCTGCAAATAACCCCCAAAGTGCGGATGCTTCCCATAATAATGATCATGCCTATTTCTACCCAGATCCCTCCCTTAGACATGCATGCAACACAGGGGAGACAATCGGATAAGAAATAGGAATGAGTGCATGGGGAGGCGAAAAAATAACTCCTCCCCTTTCCTTTCCCCACCTGGCCGAGGAAAGGGCGTGTGTTGGAGGTAATCGGGGTGACCTCCCAATTAAGTGCTTAATCCCACGGGAAGTCTTTAACACTTGTTCCCTCAAAACCCACAGTTCTGATCAAAGGGGTTTGCACTCTACTCCGGCAAGGTCACGCCCAAACCAAAGGTAAAGACAAACGAATATTGAAATGCACTACCACGTAGAAATATAGATAGAAATATGATTGGTTGTTTCAGTTTTAACAATATCATCTTGCCCCAAAAAAAGATAACAAAAGATAGGAATAATAATGATAGCAAAGCGAGCTCAACATAACCCAAGATTTAACGATGACCCAAAAGAGAAGAAAAAACCCCTCCCGATCGCACCAAAAATAGGTAAGCTCCTCTTTCACCACGCGGCTTTGGCAACTCAGAACCGCCAAGACTCTTCTCGGTACCAACAGAAAAAAGTCAAGATCGCCCAAAGGGTGGATAGTGCCAACTACCCGTCGGGACTACGACCTCCACAGAAAACTAATTCAAAACCAAGATGGCAATAGAGTCCATTAACATACAAGACAAAAAAATTCTCCAAAGAAGGGATGCTTCGATTCTCTTAGGTTTTATCAGAGACATCAAAAAAGATAACGCCTCCTTGATTCAAGTGCTTGTACATCAAATTTCAATTCTTGGTCCAAAAATCAAAACAAGGCTATCAACCAATGAGCGGCAAGGAATTGTAACAGAACTCAAATAAGACAAATTGATCTGTACTACACTTGACTCAAAATGTATGTTCCTGACGGCCGCTAGATCCCCGATCTGAAGTTATTATTTGTTACACTATAATAAGACAAAGTATTGAAAAGGACACAAACGTGCCAGACTTTGACCTAAGGTATTTAATGGATTAAAAGTGCGTTGAGTCTGCACTGAATTCCTACAATTATATAGCAGCATAATCTAGAACACAATCCAAAAAGTTACGTGGCATTCCACAATGTACCCCCCACGAGGGCTGGCAGAAACTAGTCCCATGTAACAGAATTGCATTTTTTGAGACGGTAGAACTTGGTCGTCCGGCCTCCGATAGGTGCAAAATAAAATGCGTTCCGCTCAGTTTAGGAAATACAAAGACTTCCTATGGCTGGGTGCACTCACTCTTCTGTACTCTGATGACCGTACAGGTGAGAAAAGGGCTCGAAATCCTTGGTGATATAAAGGTGTGCCAAAAACGCACATGAGCTTGACAACTATCGAGCGTGCCTACGAAACATAAGAAAAAGGCCCACAACCAGAAATATTGTGCATCAAATTCCTGCAAATAACCCCCCCAGTGCGGATGCTTCCCATAATAATGACCATGCCCATTTCTGCCCACATCCCTCCCTTATACACACATGCAACATAAGGGAGACAATCAGATAAGAAATAGGAATGAGTGCGTGGGGAGGCGAAAGGACATCCCCTCCCCTTTCCTTTCCCCACCTGGCTGGGGAATGGGAGTGGGCTGGAGGTAATGAGGCTGACCTCCCAATTCCCCCCCCCTCTTAGTCAACTGTGACTAAGACAGAAATTAATTACCCGCCCAATTCGCAGTTCCCGCAGATCCATGTGTTGGAGGGCGGAGGACGTGGCTACTGACGAAGATGTCGCCAAGTTCAGAGGATTATTTGCAGGTTGATGAACATGAAGGAGGATCGGCAATGTAAGTCAAGTGTAAAGTGGGTTCGTCCTCCAATCCCCGAAGATGACAAGGGGCCACATTGATCTGATTCTCTTTAGTTTTTCGGCCATCCTTCCCCTCCAAGGTAAGAACACCTTTGATAGAAACTTCCACCACTTTCAAAATTACTCGCGCGGCAAAAATATCCATCGTGTCTTTTTTTTTCTGTTGCATCCGATATACAATGTCCCCCGGCATAAATCGTCGTTGCCTTGGCACATAATTTCCGCTCAAGCGTTGAGAATACCACAACTGATCCTAGGGATGAGCGGCCTGTAAATTTCCTATGGCGAGAGGCATCTCTCGGTGGAATACTTTAGCTCTCTCGGCGATCAATTTTTTGATAGTCCCATGGTTATCCATCTCCGTGAGGATTACATTCTGGGCCGATGCCGCGCCGAGCAGGATGGGATGTCGTCCAAATAAGATGAATTAAGGGCTATAGGAGTGGAGAGAAGCTTGCCTGCTAAACTTGTATCCCATCGCAATCCAAGGCATTCTTCTGTCCCACTCTCCCAATTCTTCTTCAACCGCATATTTCCTTTGTAACCACTTCATTGTCTCTTGGCCGACCGTCGGCTGTGGGTGGTGCGGTTTAGCCGGTAGAGGCATTTTCAAAAGGTTGGAAAATCTCAAAATTCGGAGCCTTGGTAAGTTAGAACCTCTGTTGGCGCCCAAAATTGTGATAACACCCTCTGCAAAAAGGCACTTGCAATTGCCTTGGACTCTTTCTATAGCAACACCACCAACTCAATCCATTTGGAAAAATGTTCGATCATGACCAGCACGAAACATTTCCCTCACTTGCTGGTTGGAAGAGGTCCCAAAAGGTCCAAAGACCATCGATAAAACATTCCCCGGATGGGTAGCAAATGAAGCTCTATCTCGCCCTTTTTGTCAAAAGCTTTTTTCACTCGATCACAACAAAGGCATGTCTGTACAATTCAGTTGACCTGAGTCCGCAACCAGTGCCACTAATAAGATCAAACAACCAACGAAATGGTCCTTTTCTGCTCGAAGTGTCCGCATTGCTGATGAAGGCGAGCGTTCAGAGTTTCTCGATCTGAGGGGGGACAAACCTTTCCTCATTCTGTCCGCCCATTTTCGGAGGAAAATGCCTCGGTCCCACTCATAGGCCACCTTCTGCGTCTAAACACGGGACAATTGAACTCCAGATAGATGGGAAAGAGGGAATCCTTGCTGAATGGATTGGAGAGAATCAAGGTCATTCGAAATATCCTTCCTTCCAGCTCCTATCTGTGCTTGCCCCTCCACGTCTACCACATAAGTCGATAGTTCCCCCCCAGATCGGGGAAGCCAGATAAAGGCGACGGAGGCTTTTATAATTCCCAAACTGATCTCCGGATCCTCATCGTGCCGAGCGCCGGTAGAGTCCAGCATGGAAGGATCGCAATTTCCGCTAAGTCCGTTCGCATTCCCGTGGATTTCCCCTGCGCGATGGATAATACTGAAAACACATTCTTGCAAGATTAAAACCCATCTAGCGAGTTTGCCGGTTGACTAACTGATTTCTATGATCCATTTGAGAGGTTGATGGTCTGTAATAAGTGTGAAACGAACCCCGTATAAATAGGGCCGGAAATGCTGGATTTTCCAAACAGCTGCAAGGAGCTCTCTATGGTGGCTGCTGTAATTTCCCTCGCCCTATTGTTACCCCAGCTGGTGTAAGCCACAACATACTCAGCTCCGGCGTCATCGATTTGAGCCAAAACTGCCCCCACTCCACTTCTACTCCAATCAGTGTAGAGGAGGAAAGGTTTCTGGTGATCAGACATCCGGAGCACGAGTGCTGTTTTAGCGAATCCTTCAAGAACCGGAAGGCGATCTGCTGTTCTTTGGCCCACTGTCACTCTTGGTCCTTCCGTAGCAAATGATTTAGAGGTTGGGCGTGACTGGTGAACTCGGGGATGAACCTCCGGTAATAGTTTGTCAGGCCAAAAAATGTTCGAAGGGCCGAGATGTCTTGTGGTGGAGGAAGCGCGTCAAGGGCTGACACCTTGACCATATGGGGGCCCACTGTCCCCGGTGCCACTTCATGTCCGAGGTAAATGATTTTTTGCACCCCAAAAATACCCTTGCCCGCGTGGCGTTTCAAGCCTGCTGCTTGGAGGGCCCGGAGGACAATCTGGATGTGCTTCAGGTGTTCTTGAAAGGTCTTGGAGAAGATGATGACATCATCAATGTAGCACCGGGCACAATCGATTCGTCGTAGCGCTTTGTCCATTGCCCGTTGGAATTTGGCCGGTGGGTTTTTCAGCCTGAAAAACATGTAAATCCATTCATACAACCGAGAACCCGCCCAAAATGATTCCTCTCCCAATGCTTCGGTTCCATTCCAATTTGATGAAACCTGTTCTTCATGTCCAAGGTGGAGTAAATGGTGGCCCCAGCAATAGAGTAAAAAATCTCTTACGGGGTTGGCATCGGATACTGGTCGAAAATAGTTGCACCGTTTAGCATTCGACAGTCACCACACATCCGGAAATCTACAGTTTTCCCGGACGAATCCTTCTTTGGGGGGAGAACTCTCGAAGAAGCAAATCCATAGAGTCTGGTACTCTCTTGAACCAATCTAGCTGCTACCAAAGTTTGGACTTTGGCGGTGATGGACTCCTTCTCTTTGAAGTTGAGAGGATACTCCTTTTGCCAAACAGTTGCCGTCTCGTATGTCAAATCGATTCGGAAAGAAGCCTTCTTGTAAATACCGACATTTGTGTCTGACCAGGAGAACACCTACTTATTTCTTGCCAAAAGTTATCATAGTTTGGCCTTCTGTTGAGAATCAAATTGTTCCCCCAAGGTTTAATCAATTTTCCTTGGCTTGACTGCCGCCCGGGTTTCCTGTGGTTTGCCCCAACGTGTAATATCCAATTCCAGTCTCACCTGTGGGTCCACTTTCCCCTTGCGTGCGAGGATGCTATTGTTGACAACTTCCGGTAAGCTGTCCCTTTTTGAACCACCGCTCCCCGCCACTGGAGAAAACCTCGGCTGTGGAATGTGACCCTTTCTTCTTCTCTCCCCCCCTCAAGCTGCAAAGTTGCTTGCATTGCCAAAATTTTAGGAGCTTGAAGGTAACTTTCTCGAGATTCTGGGGACTTGAGACTTGAAAATGCGAGATCATGCTTGACGACCCATATAATAGCATTCGAATCCATGCTCTGCCCTATTTTGCTGCACCCCTAGAGGTTTGAAACACTTGGTGCGGCTGTGGTGTCCCGATGGAATCCCTTGGCTTGTTCTTGTTCGTTGATTGTCGGTGCCGACCAAGTTTTTGCTGCATTATCGAAGATCATTCCCGCTGCTCCTTTTTGATATGCGTGGCTGTGTGGAAAGGAAACCAGCGTAGGAAGGGCTCGGCGGGGAATACTTGGTTGGTTGCGCCTGAAAAACGAGGAATTGTCGGCCTTTGTCACTGGTGTCGCCATTCACCATTTTTTGAGGATCTGCTGCACACAATTTTGAGGGTCTGGGATTTGCTTCTCCAAGATGCTTTTGAGAACGGGAAGCGGGATCAAATTGGTCCAGTAAGATCTAACCTTGTGAGTGCGAGATCCCATTTGTGTAGCATCAAAAACCAATGGAGCACCTAAAGTCTGTGTAACCTAATGCCATCTGTCGGTCACATGTTTTTTTTCCGATCATCTCATGGGTAAACATTTTCTAAAACGTACCCCACTGGTGTGTTCTGGTGTTGTTGTACCCATGTGATTAACAGCACCATTGTAAAAAATGTTTTACTCCTCTGTCCTGATGCCATTTCTCTTTTTGGGCTAGGGAGTATTCTTGACATGGCCACCTAATTAGTGTGGAAGTTGCATGTTGGGATTATTGATTTGTTGTTTTTATTTCTTGTGATTGTGTATTTATTTCTATTTGGCTTATGCGCATCTTTTGAGTTTAGCTATCTCAAACCTCATAAGTGTTGGGCATATTGTCATTTTCAGTTTTTATCTATCTTTCTCGATTAATTATGCTTTGATTTATTTTATTTAAGAATAAATTCAGATTATCCTTGATAAGATAACTCCTGCAAGGAATATAAATAAACCGTGGGGCCAAGTGGTCATCCATCGGCGTAGTATTCCTCCACTTGAAAATTGTCCTATTTTCTTTTTCGCGCTTCTTTGTTTTTATTTCAATCTCGGTTTTCTTTTTATCTACAGAAAAAAAAAACCAAAAATATTTATAAAAATAATCAAAATATATATTTATAGATACATTTCTACAAAAATCTAAAGCTAGCTTTTCATATATAATTACCATTTGCTTGTTAGTTGACATTTTATCTTATCGGCCATTTTTCGGCCAACGACATACTACGCTAACTTAAGTATTTGGTTTTTGTTTTTCCCATTTTCTTTGTTATATATAGTGGGCATCGTTTGCTCACATTGAGACATACTTCACTAAGGAGTGAAGTTAGTGGAGCGGATCCGTTCTTGGGAGCTCTGCAAAACTTTGGTTGCAGCGAACAACCGCAGTTCACCCTTGGCAATCACCAGATTGCTAAGAGTGTTATGTAAGTACCACGATGCCTTGCGAGTACAAGCGCGTGCTAAGGTAGTCAGTTCATCGTATAGAGGGATCGTGTTTGGAGTGGATTAGTGTTAATCCACTTGAATTGAGCATTGCATTTGTCCAACTTTCCTTGCTTGCTATTTGGCCATGAGTGGCCTTGGCTGGGTTTGCTTTGCCCCGGTGTGGGATTTCTTCCATAGATCTTGTCGTTGGAGGCAGTGGTTAGCTCTTTTGTGAATTGTGCCGCTTTAGATCTGCACTTGGTGTTGTCCATAGCCATTTCTAGCCATGGATTCACCCTAGGAAGCATAATCTGTTTGCGATAATAAGAATTGTTACCTAAATTACAAAAACAAATAGGGATAACAAGAATTGTTACCTAAATTACAAAAACAGTTAGCGATAACAAAAATTGATACCTAAATTACTGAAAAATTTAGCGCTAACAATAATTGTTATCTAAATTACACAAACGGTTAGCTATAAGAAGAATTATTACCTAAATTAGAGAAAATAGTTTGCGATAACAAGAATTGTTACCTAAACTACACAAACTGTTTGGGATAACACGAATTGTTATCTAAATTACACAAAGAGTTAGCAATAACAAGAATTGTTGCCTAAATTACACAAAAAGTTAGCGGTAACAAGAATTGTTACCTAAATTACACAAACAGTTAGCGATAACAAGAATTGTTACCTAAATTACAGAAACTGCTAGCACTAACAAGAATTGTTACCTAAATTACACAAACAAATAGCGATAACAAGAATTGTTACCTAAAATACACAAACTGTTAGCACTAACAGATATTGTTATCTAAATTACACAAACTGTTAGCGATAACATGAATCGACACCTAAATTACAAAAAAAGTTAGCGCTAACAAGAATGGTTACCTAACTTTCACAAACTATTTGCTCTAACAAGAATTGGAACCAAAATTACACAAACAGTTAGTGTTAAAAGGAATTGTTACCTAACTTACACAAACTGTTATTTCTAACACAAATGATTATCTAAATTACACAAACTCTTAGCAATAACAAGAATTGTTACCTAAATTACAAAAATAGTTAGCGCTAACAATAATTGTTATCTAAATTACACAAACTGTTAGCGATAACAATAATTGTTACCCAAATTACACAAACAGTTAGCGATAAGAAGAATTGTTAACTAAATTACACAAATAGTTAGTGATAACAGGAATTGTTACCTAATTTACACAAACAGTTAGCGATAACAACAATTGTTACCTGAATTACACAAACAGTTAGGGATAACAACAATTGTTACCTAAATTACACAAACTATCTGCGCTAACAATGATTATTACCTAACTTACAGAAACTGTTAGCGATAACAGGAATTGTTACCTTAATTACACAATCTGTTTGCGATAATAAGAATTATTACCTAAATTACAAAATCATTTAGCGATAACAGGAATTATTATCTAAATTACACAAATTATTAGCGATAACAAGGATTGATACCTAAATTACACAAACAATTAACAATAACAAGAATTGTTACCTAAATTACAAAAACTGTTAGCGCTAAAAAGAATTGTTATCTAAATTACAAAAACTGTTTGGGATAAAAGGAATTGTTATGTAAATTACACAAAGAGTTAGCGATAACAAGAATTGAACCTAAATAAAACAAAAAGATAGTGATAACAAGAACTGTTACCTAAATTACAAAAACAATTAGCGATAACAAGAATTGTTACCTAAATTACACAAACTGTTAGCGATAACATGAACTATTACCTAAATTACACAAACAAATAACGATAACAAGAATTGTTACCTAAATTACACAAACTGTTAGCGATAACGGGAATTGTTATCTAAATTACACAAACTGTTAGTGCTAATAGGAATTGTTTCCTAAGTTACACAAATAGTTAGCAATGTTGTCTTTTTTGAAAGCTTTCATTCTTAGAGCAGCGCAGGAGCGCAACTGCTATACAAGCAGAGCAGCGTAGTTGCTTTACAGCAGAGCAGCGCAGCAGCAGAGCCGCATTGTAGCGAAGCTGCAACACAGACAGGAGAACGCAACCACGATTATATTTGATATGGTCCGTACCAACAGAACAGCGTCTGATATTCTTAATGTGATTTTGTACAGGATAGAGTATCTGCGATAGATACGATTCTAGTAAACTTAGTGGGTAACTTAGTGGTAACTTAGTGGGTAACTCAATGGTAGCTTAGTGATAGCTCAATGGTAGCTTGACAGATTAGTGGTAGCTTGGTGGTTTGACGTACCTCCCAAGTACACTATTGTTGCCAGTTCAACACAAGTATAACACTTAGGACTGAGAATATATTATGTATCTAGACTTCCAAGTAGTAAAACTGCAAACAGTTTTTGGGAAACATCTGAGTATTATATCTTGAATGTTGTCGGGTCTATTGTACTCGCGTCAAACCGTCGCGTGCGCACAAAATGTGGCGTAAGTACGAAACTAACATTTCAAAAACAACACTCCCCCGAAATTTTAGTTTCGTGCACCCATAATAAAGTATGCCGCGTGTCAAATGAAACTGTACCTTTTGTTCAAATATCACCACTGCTTCCGCTGACGTCACCACTGCTTCATTTGCCTGCTGCCATGTCTTCCAAAATCCTTCCTTCCTAAACACACCATTGCTTCCACTACCTCTTTCTAGGTCTTCAAGTTAAAAACTTTCCTTCTCACACAATTTCAAAATTCAAAGTTTTAAATCGGAAATTCCTCAAAAAGATTACTAAATGTAAAAGATAATTACTTCCCTAAAATTATTTTTCACGATGCTTTCTTTTGACCATTTTTTGAACATGTTTTCTTCTACGGTTTATCCTTTTACTTCTACTTTTTTTCTTTGTTTTCTTAATAAATTTTGGTGTTTTCTCAATTTTTGAACTTTTGTTTTCTTTTCCAATAATATAAACTTCCTCTCCTACTTCAATTTTTTGAACACTTTTTCTCTTTCCCTCTTTAAGTAGAGTAAATTCCTCATGCAAATTATTTTCGGTTTCGACTTCCAATTGACCTTCACTCTCTCCAGCTATCCTCACTACATTAACCTCTTCTTCCTGTAAATCTTTATCACTCACCAATCTGTCGTCGGAAAAATTGTCAGAAACGGAATCCTTTTCTGTCACCACTTTCTCCACACTATTTTCGGTGACAGCAAATGTTTCCTTTACTTCCTCATTTTCCATTTTTAGAAAAATAACAGTCGGCAAGTATACAAATTCATTGACTAGAAGTGTATCCCTTCGTGTAGTGGGTCTAACTCGATTGTCATCCCATCCGTTTTTTAAATTCCTTGTAACACATGCACTTTTATATAATGGACATACTCTTAAAGTATGTCCTAAATCATTACAGTAAAAACAATTTTCTGATTTATAACTTTTCTATTTTTCTGAAACTGTGATCTAACACCTTCAAATTTCACCCTATCTTTTAAAACCTCTTTATCACCTTCTACATCCAAAACAAATCTGATTGCAAATGGTAAGTTCCAATCCTTTTTATCAACTTGGTTTAATCAATCAAACGCACACCTATAATCCTTAGGTAATCCTTTCATTAACAAGAGACCCTTTTGAACATTTGTAAAGTTTCCTCCTGCAATATCATTTTCTGCAAATAATCTTTGCAAACTAAGGCAATATTTTAACATGCTACCTCTAGCATATTTATATTCAAATATTTTTGAGTGAGCCTCTGAATGGGGATCCTAAGTCCTATTCAGAAGCTGTTGCATCAAGTGATTGGAATGAAAAGTGGAAACCAGCTTTTGAAAAAGAGCTTAAGTCTATTATTGATAATGGAACATTTGAAAAAGTAGTTTTACCGGAGGGATAGAAAGCTATTGATTGTAAATGGGTATTTAAGACTAAGACAGGTGCATCTGGTGAAGTTATCATATAAGGCAAGATTAGTTGGTAAAGGTTTTCAGCAGAAAGAAGGTATAGACTACACAGAAACATATGCACCTGTAGTTAAATTTGATAGTTTAAGGATGATTATTTCAATTGCTGCTGCTAAGAGGAAGCATATCCACCAAATGGATGTTGAAACCGCTTTTCTAAATGGAGAATTGGAAGAAGAAATTTATATCTGTTGTCCATAGCTATTTTCAGCCATGGATTTACCCTCGGAAGCACCACAGACTACCCAAAAACAGCCTACTTTGAATCAACACAGAATTCTACAAAAATATCAAAACAAGCTGAAACTACAAACACAAATATTTTCTAAGCTAAAAAATAACCTCACAAAGTTTCAGATAAAAATAATAAACAGAGTGATCACATCATCTGGTCAAAGTTGCAGAAAAACAGTCTGCCAGAACTTTGATAAACCGGCCAGCTTCACAATGAAGTAAAAACAGACCAGGCACACAATAGGCCTGAAAATCTGTGAAAATATTAAAAATATAAAGAGGAACACACATGCAGAATTTCAGATGATTCCGCCAATAGATCTGAGAGTAATCCTCAGATAAAATTACCAAAAATAACCATAAACAGTTTTTGGTCCAAAAAGTTCCTATGTTCTGAAATGACTAAGTTCTACAATATATACACTCAGGCTTACTACTAAATGTACGGAGGCATACCAGCCGTACGTAATTTACCATCTACCTAATTTAATGTGAGTATACCTGAATAATTCAAGGTATGTCAGAAAATGTAATTCTACACTAATAATTAATGCACAAAAAGACAAAACAATGTTAAATCCAAATATTTACACGGACGCATCCATAAAATCCACGTACTGAGTATCAACTTGATTATTCACTTGTGGACGAAACCACGTAGTGAACCGACATCACATACGTACGGTTCACTTGATACCACGTCATCAAAATTGCGATTCCTTGAAAAATATCGGTAGACGCCGTCCGCCCTCCAAATGTACCACGGACCACTTGCCGAAATTACACCGTACCTTCAAAATCTTTTCCATACCGAACTTGCGTCCTTTGCAATAAATACGCCTCTCGCAAATAAAGTACACTTGTCCAAATAAGACGCTCCGTACCGGCGGCGTACATATTCAACATTTCGTAAATTTCACATCGGATCGCTTCGCGATCTGCCGTCCATTAGCAAAAGTATTCCGAGCCACTCAATTACTCCATTTAATTTCAATCGTACAATTACTCCCCCAATCCACAAATCCATTCGAACCTCCATTTGTACCACCACATTATTTTCGGTAATAATCTACGCACGAACCGTCGCGTGCGCACAAAATGTGGCGTAAGTACGACACTAACATTTCAAAAACAACAGTCAGTAAAGTGGGGACCAAAGATGTAGTATTTTAGGGTTGTCGATTAGGTCATGCACTTTGAGTGATAAATTGATTACTTGATTATACATTTGTTTATGTGTGATGAATTCATGTGTTATTATTTATATGCTTGTTTGTTATGTATTGTTAATGCATTTGTCCTAAGGTTTCTTTATGTTGATTATTCCATCAAACCTTAGTTGTTGTCATAGGGTATATTTATGTTGATTATTCCATAAAACCCTAGTTGTTATTTAATGCATCTGTGTATGCATTTTGTTCCGTCTATGTACGGATTGTTAATACATCTGAGTATACATTTTGTTGCGTTTGTGTATGCATTGGGAGGGTGCACATTTTAATATGATTATTCATAGGCCTAACTTTGCTTAGCTATTTCCATGATAGTTTGGGTGGCTTCTGCGGTCTATTTTAGACCAAAGAACAACAGTTAGCGATAACATGAATTGTTACCTAACTTACAGAAACTGTTAGCGATAACAAGAATTGTTACCTAAATTACACAAATTGTTAGTGATAACAGGAATTGTTATCTAAATTACACAAACTGTTAGCGAAAACAAGAATTGTTATCTAAATAACACAAACTGTTAGCGTTAATAGAAAGTTGATATCAAACTTACACGAACTATCAGCGATAACAATAATTGTTATCTAAATTACACAAACAGTTAGCGATAACAGGAATTGTTACCTAAATTACAAAAATAGTCAGCGCTAACAGAAATTGTTATCTAAATTACACAAATTGTTAGCGATAACAAGAATTGTGACTTGAATTACACATTAGTTAGCGATAACAAGAATTGTTACCTAACTTACACAAATTGTTAGCGCTAACAGGAATTGTTACCTAACTTACACAAACTGTTAGCGATAACAAATATTGTTATCTAAATTACATAAGCAGTTAGCGATAACAGGAAATGTTACCTAACTTAAAGAAATTGTAAGTGATTATAAGAATTGTTTCCTAAATTACACAAACTGTTAGCGATAACAAGAATTGTTATCTAAATTACACAAAGTGTAAGCGATAACAAGAATTGTTATCTAAATTACACAAACTGTTAGCTCTAATAGGAGTTGATATCTAACTTACACAAACTATTAGCGATAACAAGAATTGTTACCTTAATTACACAAACTGTTAGCGATAACAAGTATTGTTACCTAAATTACACAAATTGTTAGCGATAACGGTAATTGATACCTAATTTACACAAACAGTTCGCGCTCACATTAATTGTTATCTAACTTACACAAGCTGTTAGCGCTAACAAGAATGGTTACCTAACTTACACAAATTGTTAGCGATAAGAGGAATTGATACCTAACTTACACAAACTGTTAGCGCTAACAGGAATTGTTATCTAACATACACAAATTATTAGCTAACAGAAATTGTTACCTAAATTACAAAAACAGATAGCGCTAACAGGAATTGGTAGCTAAATTACACACACTGTTAGCGATATGAAGAATGGTTACCTAACTTACACAAATTGTTAACGATAACAAGAATTGTTTCCTAACTTACACAAACTGTTGTTGTCTTTTAGAAAACTTTTAGTCTCAGAGCAGCGCAGCATCGCACCTGCGCAACTGCTATACAGCAGAGCAGCGCAGCAGCGCGATAACAGAGCAGCGCAGCAACGAAGCTACACAGACAGGACAACGAAACCACGATTATATTTGATATGGTCCGTAAGGACAACGCAGTGTCTTATATTCTTAATGTGATTCTGTACATGATAGAGCAACTGCGATAGATACGATTCTAGTCAACTTAGTGGGTAACTCAGCGGTAACTTAGTGGGTAACTCAGTGGTAGCTTAGTGATAGCTCAGTGGTAGCCTTGTGATAGCTCAGTGGTAGCTTGAGAGATTAGTGGTAGCTTGGTGGTTTGACGAACCTCTCAAGTACATTGGTGTTGCCAGTTCAACACAAGTATAAGACTTACGACTCAAAACATATTATGTATCCAGACTTCTAAGTAGTGAAACTGCAAACAGTTTTTGGGTACTTATGAGTATTATATCTTGAGTGTTGTCTGGTCAATTGTGCTGAAACTTTGGGAGTTGTTAGTTTTTATGCTACTTTATATTCTGATAGAGTTTTGTGAGGTTTGGATGCTTGTATAAGAATTGGTGAGCATTGAAGAATAGCTGTTTGGTAGGATTCTTGATAGCTTATGAGAGTGTATCATGTCTACTTCTACTACTACTGCTGCTTCTCCACCTGCATCAGTGGTTGTAGAACTGCATCGGTGGTTTTAAAACAACAGGTTATGGGCCTATCATCGAGAATTCTTATCTTTTTCGGGGATAAGTATGTTTACTGGGCGGATATGGTGGAGACACATTTTGAGAATGTCAATCTTTTGGAAATATTGGATGGTTCGCTGGATGAATCTGATCCGTCATGGTCTAATAAAAATACGCAAGCTCGTTCTATTTTGAAATTTTGTATATCTGAGGACTTAGCTATATCTCGGATAAAAATGAAAAAAACAATTGATATCTTGAAATCCCTTTAAAGTGATTATGAAAAGGCTAATGTCAAAGAAGAGCTTCTATTGGCTTGAAAATTTGGGACTATAAGTACACTAGCGGTACAATGGCTGAATATTCTAACAAATTTCTTTTCCTTGTAAATGCACATGCTTGTGGAGGTGGGGTGTTTTCTGTGTTTCAACAGACAGCAAAGCTCATGAGGGGTCTCCTTCGTAGTATGAAAGGAGCATCTGACATGCTCAAACGGAAAGATAAAGCTAGCTAGACTTTACAGTTAGCCATCAATATTATACTAGAGGGGGATGCTAAATCTAGTATTCTCAATGTTGAGCAAGTAGAGGCTTTTAATTCAGACATTGGGAGGAAAGGTCAACTTAATCAGCAACATCATCAGTTTAACTAGTTGCGACAATTTAATCAGGGTGGAAATAGACAATCAAACAATGCATGTTTTTATTGTAGTGAGAGAGGTCATGGATACAAATTCTGTCATAAACTTAAACAAGCCAACGATACAGGTTTATACAGGCCGGTATGGCAACAAAGTCAGTTTTACAAAAGCTTCACGAGGCTTACTCCTCGTGGAAATGCACTGTTTTCAGCTTCTTTATCACTGTAGGACAAGACTCTGACATTTTCTGTGGAGGACGAAAAGGATCTATTCGCTATGGCGGCAGCAATGGAGGGCGCAAAGGACCATGGATGGATAATGGATATAGGAGCGTCAGCCCACATGTGTTGGAACAAGGCCATATTCAACAATCTGAAAGCGACGCTAGAGAAAAATATATATTATGCCTGTGGAATGAGTGTCCAAACTTTTGCTATGGGTGATGTGTCCTTGCTAGTTGATGTAGAAGGAAAAGCAATTGAACAAACTCTTCACAATGTGTTATTTGTGCCTGACTTTAAGAAAAATATGTTTTCTATGTCTTTGGTAGAGAGTAAAGGCTTTGAGGCTAATTTTAAAAATGGTCTGCAGGTTGTTAGCAAAAATGGCAAGGTTGTGGTTACAGGTACTAGAGATAGTAGCAAGATGTATCGATGGATATGGCTAATACCAAGGAGAATGATGTTTTGTACTCCGGTGTTTTGCACTTAGATGAGTTGTGGCATAAAAGATTAGGCCATGTAAACTATGATAGTTTAAGGAAAATGGTTCTTGCTGGAATAATAGAGGGTGTATTAATCACAGATGAGCCGGTCAAAACGTGTGATGGTTGCTCTTTAAGCAAAATCCACAGATTGCCATTTCCTAAAGAGTCTGAGCATCGGTGAACGAAACTGTTGCAACAAATTCATTCGGATGTCTTTCGTCCGGCAAAGGTTCCATCTGTTGGGGGGATGAAATATATGGTCACCTTCACAGATGATTTCTCCAGGTTTACAAAAGTTTACTTCATGAAGGAGAAGAATGAAGTGTTTGGTCATTTCAATTACAATAAATCATGGGCTGAAAAACTTCATAATTCACCTATTTTGCAGCTCAGATCGGACAATGGTGGTGAATATACATCGAAAGAATGTGAAACCTTTTTACTCGAGGAAGGCATTAGTCATCTATTGACTGTTCCATATTCAGCGAAACAAAATGGGGTGTCGGAAAGATTGAATAGAACTCTCACGGAGAGCTCTAGGTCGATGCTCGCATATAAAAATGTGGATCCGAAAATCTAGGCTGAGGCTCTAAATTGTGCGATTTATTTTAAGAATAGGATAAGATCAAGATCAGTAGAAACAACTCTTTACGAGATCTAGACAGGTAGCAAACCAAATGTTAGCCATTTTAAGGTATTTGGTAGTCAATGCTTTATATTGGATACATCTACAAATAGATGAAAAATGGAACCGAAGGGATTATCGGGTATTCTGTTAGGATATGACGATCACTCATAAGGTTATATAGTCTTTGAGTTTCAGAGGCAAAAAATAGTTGTAGCAAGGAACATCATTGTTAAAGATGAACTAGACTCCATGGATGTATTTCAAATGACAGAGCAGCAAAAGCAACAAAAAGTACAGGAGTATGTCACCTTAGATTGCATGCAAAAAGTTGTCCCGCAGGTGCAACATTCTCGGGTAATGACTCCAGAGTCAGACTCTCTCCTAATTCCTTATCCAGTTCAGTTCCTACCGGACCGCCAACAGTCAATACACACGAAGAGCAACTAGCGCAATCAGCGCAATGCGCGGCATTCGACGATCTCAGCCTCAGAATTTCCGAGGGGAAGAAGATCAAGTAGCTGGCTGCAAGCAAGCTCTCAGTTTGCCTACTCGGCAGCCTCAAGGAGCCTTTGACCATTTAGGAGGCCTTCTCATTACCAAAACGGAATCAGTGGATCGAGGCAGCAAACGACGAAATAAAGTCCATCATGGAGGCTCAAACAGGGGAGCTTGTGGACCTTCCACCGGACCGAAAAGCGATCGGCAGCAAATGGGAATTCAAAGGGAATTTAAATCCCAATAACACCATTGAACGTTATAAGGCCAGACTTGTGGCAAAGGGGTATAATAAAAAGGAAGGAATCGATTTTGAAGAAACATTTTCTCCGGTTGTAAGATTTCCAACAATTTGGATTTTGTTGTCCCTAGCTGCTATAGAAGATATGGAAATTCATCAGATGGATGTAAAAACGGCCTTTTTGCACGAAGAACTAGAAGAGACAATTTATATGCAACAGCCTGAAAATTATGTGGAACCAGGAAAAGAGCACTTAGTATGCAAGTTGCTAAAATCTTTGTACTCCCTAAAATAGGTCCCCAAACAGTGGAATATAAAGCTTGATGAATTCTTAACTAGTCTACGATTTCAAAGGATAAGTTCTGTTCACTCTGTCTAAGTTCTAAAGGGTGAAAATGGGATAGTGTATATAGCAGTATATGTAGGTGATTTTCTATTAATTAGCAAATCAATGGCTGAAGTTAACAAAATCAAAAATGCTCTAAACTCACGGTTCGAGATGAAAGACCTTGGTGAGGCAAAATATATTTTGGGTATCCAAGTAGAGAGGGACAGAAATAAGAAAATAATAAAATTGACTCAAAAAGAGGCCATTGGAAACATGTTAGATGAGTACGGAATGCGGGGGGCAAAAGGATGTTTAACTCCAATGGAGTTTCGGCAGAAGTTAGAGGGAGAAGAGACTGAACCAAGTGTTATTGTTAGCGAGTATTTAGAGTGAATCATGGGGCTGACAACGTCGTTACAGTCCTGCCCATGTCAAGTACTTTATATAATTCGAAGGGTGATAGACAGTTATTCCATAATAACAGTATCCTAGTAAGAGGGGACTGAGATTTATGAGCGATTGTTATTGTGAACCAAGTCAGAGAAGAGGGAGATTGAAGACGGCTTTGAGGTAACCTCAATTTGTAGGAAAACGGGGGGCGTAAGGCATGAGTAGATTGTACAAAGGTTACCGGAGAAAAACTCAGTTAAAATAATAA
>JBBHKE010002521.1:149500-170399 GCA_037447655.1 Zygnema cylindricum | reverse complement strand
CAAAACTTTTGTACATTTTGCAGACGCCAGTCTGTACGCCAGCTCATTTTTTAGGGTTTCAGTTTTCGAACATAACGAAAGTCCTTTGAGAGAAATAGTGTGACGAACAAAAGTTACTGAAAATAGCGTGACGAGGGAATGTTACGAAATTTCGTTTTTATTTTCGGTTATATTTTGGAAAGCGCGTGTCATGTGCAAATCTTTATATTTTTCGTTGGTTTTCCACCATGACACGTAGCTTAATCGTCCAGCGTGTCACGATTTTTTTTTTCTGTATCTGCCAACCCACCTCCTCGAGGTGGGTTGACAGTTACATAAAAAAATGAAGCGAACTCCTCGCAGATGAACATCCGACGACCAGTATTACTTCCAAGACCTTCGGAGAGTATCGACAAGACTCTCTGTAATGTTATTTTTTGTATAAAATAAAATAGGCGGTACGATATGGTACGGATGGTCACGAATTTCTGTAAACTACGCCACTTTTCGCCTGATGGAACGTCACCCTTAGACGATTAAATTTAAATTTTGCGACTAAGTGCTCACACCGTGGAGCTTAGGTAACGACAAAAAGTGACTGTCTGCAACCATTTTATTTACATGTGGTCGCCGCAGTTTTGTTAGCGTAAACGCTCGCCGGCTGTGTGAATTGCTAATTTTATTATGACGATTGACGTTCGCAAGTGCGACAAAACTGTAAGCGGTTGAAGTAATGTTATGAAAGTCAAAGATGTTCAACCGATTGACCGTCAAATTTATACTCATCGTCAAATTCACATATTGAAGTCGTCACCAGAGGTCACAATCGGGTTACCCTAAATCGTACCTGACCGGTACCCAACTGGCCGCGTCGGATATGGAACGGATTCGGGTGCCAAATTTCCGGGCCCGGCAAGAGTCGGCCGTGTGATTAAAAATAAAAACAAACAAACTCGGGGACGGCCGGGTAAGCAAAAAACGGAAAAAAAATGAAGGTTTTGTAGGTACGTTCCGCTACAGGATTGTACAGTACACCGCCAATCGCTATTAGCGCAGAAGTTTCTTTAGCGTATATGAATAATTACCGTGGTTTACGCTAATTTAGAATTTGAAAATTTTGAAAAAAAACATGCATTCTAATTTTTTAATAATTTTAATTTGGGTCTTTGAAAAAAGTAAATGTCGCAAATATGCTTACACTAATAAAGGTATTTACACAAAATCTGACAAATCGTACACAAATCGTACGTTCACACAGTCGAAACGTGGTTGTTGGACGAATATATTCAAACGTGATATTTGACAACCCGGTTTGATCCCCATTTTAGACCGCACATTCTCATGCGTCCGCGGCTAATAAACAAAATGAATTGTACATTTTCACTTAAAATGTACGTTTTTGTACGGTTTGACTCTGACCGTACACCACACTATTTAAAAGATGACGTACTTCCGTTTTGTACGGTACTAAAATATTAACCCTAAATAGAGTAAAGGAAAAAATAGAATGAACTACACTAATGGAGAATAATAAAAAAAAAAGCGGGACGGAATTAGCGTACACTACGCTAATAGCGATTGGCGGTGTACAGTACACCGTGTATCGCTATTTGTGTAAAGATGTTTTCCGACACTTAAAACATCTTTTCTCCGTACACACTTGTCGTATTTTCAATTTGAGACCGCCAATCGGAAGCTAAAAATCTTACCTTTCAATGGAAACCGTCGGATAAAAAATCCGACAAGTGTGTACTGGAAAATGATGCTTTAAGTGGCAAAAAAGCATCAACACTAATAGCGATACCTGGTGTAGTCTCCATACTATCCAGCATTATTGTACTTTGTACTCTTGGAAGATATAAGAGAGATGCACCACTAATTATCCGGGTACGGGCGGGTACAAGTAGTCGCGGGAAATCGAGCTCCGGTTGACGTTTTTTTTCGCAAACGCGTATAGGGTACCGGGTAACAATGTAGGAGCGTGACATAACGCGGCCGGATTTCGGGTGTTCAGATTTTGAAAAAAAAAAAATGTCGGATTCGGGTGTCTGAAATTTGGACTTTTGCGAAAACTGTTGAGCAGTCACATCGCCTCGAAAAATTTACGAATATAAAATCGCCAAATCGCATCGGGCACCAACTCATACGTATCGGTTGGCCACATCGGGTACTCGATTTTCCGGTACCGATTTTTAGCGACGGGCATTTCGACCTCACTCTAACTGTAATAATTTATTCACTATAATAACGATTCAGGGTGTACATAAAAGACATTTACGTTCAACGTTTATACCCAACCACTAGTACCAACTTGCAATTCACAAAAAAACTTCACCGCGCCAATCCATTTCAGCTACTAAACGTTTATAAAAAAATGTGTGGCTTCTCACATTATCATTTTTACCATAACTTTCATTATATCCCTGTTCAAATTCAAGGGCTACGATGAGGCCAAAAAAAAACAAAAAACTATATTGTACACAAAATGTCATAGAGTTTCCAAAATGAACAGTATTAAGATATCGTAAGTATATACATTTTTCGAAGGAAGATATCATAAATATATATATATATATATATATATATATATATATATATATATATATATATATATTTTTTTTTTTTTTTCGAAGGAAGATATCATAAATATATACATTTTTCGAAGGAATATATCATAAATACATACATTTTTCGAAGGAAGATATCATGAACATATACATTTTTCGAAGGAAGATATCATAAATACATACATTTTTCGAAGGAAGATATCATAAATGTATACATTTTTCAAAGGGAGATTTCATAAATATATACATTTTTCAAAGGTCTACTTTACAAAGGCAGCTGTTGTGTTGCCTCCTTTTTCCGACTGACTACTCTCAAACTCTCTCCTTCCTAAAACCCTAACGCCCTAGTCCCTTTCAACTTTGGGCCCTATTTCAACTTCTAAAAAATCAATGCACACTTTCCAACTTCTTTAGCTTTTAAAGCAACTCAAAACTTATTTCCCTTCTCATTTACAAGTTTACTCTTTTACATTCTTGCTTCACATATTTGAGTTATTGCTTTCCTTCAAAATGCCTAGAAAAAATTTACTTTCCTATCTATCCCTGAAGGGTAATGCAATCATTTCTAAAAATCTAAATTAGTTCTCACTATCTTCATAATACAAAGACACAGAAAAAACCCTAAAAAACCAAAAACTAAGCGTAATAAACATCGCTAACGACAACAGGAATCCAATTTTCATCGGAACCTTCGATTGTCGATTGTTTTCCCCTATTTTGACATACAAGACCTTCAATTCTTAGAACCAACAATATAAAACCGGCAACAAAAACCAAAGGCATGAAAATAAAAACAAAGACTTCAAACGCTCTGAAATCGAGCCACAGTTTTTGAAGAATTCCGTAAAAATCTGGCAAAGAATCGGTAAATTCCATCGCGAGATTCACTTTCATGGAATACTGAATCAACAAAAACAACACTTGTCGGAGTTTTTCAAAAATTTCAAACTTAAAGAAAAAGACGGAAGCGTTCTCCAAAGCTGTCACAGTCACAGTTTCGTCTCCCATTCCAAAAGTTCGAAGAATAAGAAGAAAAAATAAGCTTTCCGCAAAAAGTTGGAGATGAAATCTTAATCCTCCTTGGGCAGAAGCCCTTGAATCAATATTTTTAGGAAAAAAGTTGTGAATAAGTAAAGATAAAGTATACGACGAATAAGAAAAAGAGGAAGATGGAGAATAAGAAGAAAAGGCTTTACATTTCAAAAGAGAAGAGCAGCTAAGAAAAGGACAAGAAATTTTTCTCAAACTGAAGGTACTTGAGCAATCAACAGTAGAAAGAATCTTGTCAGATGGTTTTTTACATAAAGTAGAAGATTGGAAAGAATCTGAAGAAACGCTGCAAGGATAATAAGAAGTATTTTCTGTTTTCGAATAACAGCAACTCCAATCTGAGAATATATTTTTTGAGTAAGACATATCTTCTTCTTCTTCTTTTTCTTCTTCTTCTTCTTCTTTTTCCTCTCTTGGCTTGCAGGTATACATTTTTTAATCAAATTCACTCTTTTGAATTCTGTCGTTTTTTGGACTGATATTACAGTATTAGAGTAAATATAAAAAAAAAACTTAGAGAGAAGGGCAATTAGGAGCAGCTGCTGTCAAGAGTTTGAATTCAAAAGTTGGAGCAGAAAATGTGAAGGACAATAGATTCTTCTAAGGTCCGCCTGTTCAGTCCAGCTTAATACTAAACCTAAAAAAAAACGTACATCGTACTGAAAAAGTACTGCCAATACTGTGCCGTACAATGTTGTGTTCAACAATTGTACGAAAAGGCTTGACCTTACTGAAGCATGTCAGAGGATCTTCGTCCAATCTTGGCCGTACAGGAGATTCAAACAAATAGACGACATCCAACGGCAATTAGATTGGAGATTAAGTGATCACTGCAATTTCGAGGAAATTATTTAGCTGTACGGTATTCAGCTGCAAAGAGAAGCATGACGTTTAGAACCATGCGTTATTGGTAAAACACGAGAACAGGCGTCATTTCTGTTTCACATAGTAGCTTCGAAGAATATTCCGATCCGTTGCGTCATTTTGCTGAGCGTCATCATCCAGATCAACTTACGTAACTCTCGTTGTCGCTTATGATCCTAAGATGCGAAGCCTCTTCATTGTGACCCATAGGCTTTAATGTGCGAAAAGTGGAAAACTATTGGAGAGCTTTCAGCCGCGAATTTATACGTAGTATACGTAAAATTCTCGTATAGGATGCGTAATATACGTAAAATTTCCGTATATGAATCGTATTATACGCGGTTACATTATACACTACACCGTCGATCGTATTTAGCGTGTAGAAATTATTAGTGTGTATAAAAAGTTAGTGTCATGCACACTAATTTTGACTTAGAAAAATTTCGAAAAAAAAGTTATACACTAATTTTTCAACGTACGCCAATATGGGTACAGCTGATTTGTCGAGAGGATATCCACATTATTATAGGTAAAATTACAAATTCTGACAATTCGTACACTGTCGCATACTTTCACTCTAATTAATTCCTAACTCTAATTTCGGTTTTTTAGGGTGTAGACAATACGCGACAAACAAATGTACACTAAAACAGGTACAAATATGAAATTCTTTAATTGACAGGGCAGTTTTTCGTGTGATAGCAGAGATTTTCTTAAAGCTTCCGTACTAGCATAACAAAAAAGTACATTTTTATACGAACCGACACCTTCCGTACTCCACACTAATAAAAATATACATAAATTAAAATGGTGTACACTAATTGTTCATCTCGTAATTAGCGTACAGGAAAAATTAGTATCCTTTACCCTATTTTAGGTGAAACCCTCAAAAATTTAGGGGCGCCGAATTACGCTAAATACGATCGACGGTGTAGACAGCGCTGCCAGCTTGTTCCACAATGCTGTCAGTTGTCATACGCTTCCGACTTTCCGGGAAACTGTTAATCAAGTAGACAACAAAATATAAGCATATGTCTTATAAAAGTGACGTACAGTATAAAGGCGGAAACCAGGGTCCTTATTGGCCCTTCGATGTTCGTGTAACCTCCACGAAACAACGTAAGATAGACAGTCCGTACTCCATAAATTGTCTTTGGCTTTTTAGACGCTTGTCCACTTGATAGACCACAAAACGTCGACCCTGCTCAAACTTTTCGGGCGGGCGAACCGAACCTGATGTCGACATACCGTTTTCGCCTTCTTTTTTCTGCTACACCGCGAATCGTAATAAGAGTAATGAAAAAATTAGAGTAAAAAAACAAAAAAAAACAATTAGAGTATATAACTTTTTCACAGAGGAAGTTTACTCTTGGGTTATGTCGGCAATAATTATCCGCGCTGAAATTATGAACACTAAATTACGTAAACGTACAAAATCTGTCAGTCCGTATATTTTTGACGTCACTATGACACTACTACTATTTGTCGCGCTGAATGTCAGTTAATGTTCACACTGACGATGATGCTGTCGACGGACGAGAGTTATGCGAACGGCTTTTTTTTCGATCTGATTGATTTTTCGTTTAGTGCATTTTCACGTGCGAGCGCGATTCTATTAAATCATTATTTGTACATTTTTACTGAAAAAAGTACAGTTTTGCACGGTCGAACGTCATCCGTACTCCACACTATTTAAAACGAATCTATATTACAATCAATTACGCTAATTAAACCTTACCTGAATTAGAATAATGAAAAAATTAGAATCATTTACTCTATTTGATGTCATAGAGTTGAAATTTCGAGCGACCGGATTAGAGTAATTTACTCTAATTACGATTCGCGGTGTACTTTACTTTCGAGATCTTATACCCTGTGTAAGTCACCGTACTGTTTGTAAAAGGGTATGTCCCCGTGTACTTCTAACTTAACGAACTTACTTTGTATTTTAGCGCGGATCCGCTTGACCCGTTTTTCAAGTGTCCCTATGTGTAAGGGTACGGCCCCATGTACTTGTAACTTAGAGAACTTTCTTTGTTTTTTAGTGAGGATCCGGCGGCCTTGATTTCAGGTGTCTCTATGTGTTTACTCGAAATTGTTACTTCACTCTGTGACGATTGTATACGTCGACAATGCCCGTGATGGTTGCCAACGTGTACAACCTGTCTTGCCGCATTGTATTTTTCGAAAAAAAATTGAAGCGTCGTAAGACACATCGTAATTTTTGAAACGATTTGGCATGTCGCATGTCATTGCGTGACATCGTAGATGCACAACCTTATAGCCGTTGCTATGGGAGATGCCTTTGCGTAAACCTCTCCTGTCTGGCCACCATGACTTCGCAATTTTTTCAATGTTACGTGAAACGGCACTGCACCATCGAGACCCCTTCAAAAAACAACCATACAAAGTGCATGCAGACAAAAACGAACAGCCCTGTACTTTTTTTAGTCATGAAAAACTTTTGAGAACTTTTCACACGTGGGAACATGTTTTTCTATTTGTGGAAACAATTCTACTTTGTTTAAGTGGTTTACGTAAGTTTGAAGAAAACGTGACAGTGGGTCAAAAAAACACAAGACAACAAATTCTCGTACATCCTACGTACGACGATGAATCAAATTGTACTCTACAAGTTTGCGATTTTTTCGTACGGTCGCACAATACTTACTCCTCGTCAATGTGTACCTACGGATCTAGCTTGTGGTCGCTGCCAACCGCACGCCCACGGGCGAAATCATTGGTGCAAACCCCTTCCCGTAATCTTTAAACTCCTTTCCCCCTTCCTTTCAACCCTAGGAACCCCATTCCCCCGACTAAAATAACAGAAACCTCAAACCCTACCGTCAAGAACACATTCACACACCTAAACAAAAAAAAAACAGACAATTCCCTCCCCCAACCCCCCCCCCCTTTCATTACCATTCTCTTCTCCCTCCCCATCGAGCAGCAATTCCTCCCCATTTCTTCCCCAAATGAGCGCTTTTCACATCCCCTTCCTCTCCCCCCCCCCTCTTTTTCGACATTGATTCTCTCCTCCTCTCCCCTCCAACCAAAAACGGATACTCACCTTTCCTCACACCTCTCCCACTAACGACCCACCGCCTCCCTGTTTTCCTTTCTAATATTACCTTTTCTTTTTTTACCTCCCCCCCTGCTCACCCCCCCCCCCCCAATTTTTTCGATTTCCTTCGCCACTTCCCATCTAACAAAACTCGACACGTCATCTCTCCGGCCCCCTTCCCCCCCACTTTTCCTTCGCCATCAACTTCTTTACCCTCCCCCTTTCTTCCCATTGGCCTTTAACCCCCCCATACCCCCATACCACTATCTATATCTAGTTGACCTTTCCTCACCTTTCTGATCCCCAGGTGGCTTTTGCTCTCTTGACACGGTGTTTCCCCCACCGCCCCTTATACTTTACTCACACTTCCCTTCCCACCCCATTTTTTGTGTCCTCGCTTTTTGCATTTGATGATCCCGTATGGATGCCTTTCACACTTTGTTTGGCCTTGGGGCTTTTGATTGTGAGTTTGGGCCTGCGGCCCGTATCTAGGCCTCTCTTCCTGTTTCTGCTGGCAGTTTGGGTTTATTCTCGACGGCGCGTGTTGCTCCAACAACCTATTTGGGAAGTTGGTGTTTTGTTGCTTCTACTATTGTATCTCATTTTTTGGTCGGGGACACTCTTATTGTTGCGGTTATTGTTCCCTGTGTTTCGGATGGTGAGCTCGCCTTCCAACGGTCTCTTTTGGATGCATCAAGGTCTCTTACTTCGGCTACTATTCAAGGCATGCCCATTTTTCCACTCTTGTTTCGACATTAGTTGCGCATGTTCAGTAATCCATATCTGTTTGGGTTGTCGCCGCTATTAACAGGCGCTTCCTTCTGATTCTTCGCGTGCACGCTTCCTCTCTTGTGGCGGACTCGACCCTGGAGCTTAGCTATTAGCCATCCCTATCTTATCCACCCTTCGTTTCACCCTGGCTCAATTGACCCCGGTCCTTAGGTTCCGGCTTAGCCTCCCTTACCCACTTTTGCTAGGCTCTCTCGTTTGCTCATGTGGCCACCTTTTTCGAGCCCGACGGGGTCCATTTGCTTCATTGCTCCAACGTGGGAGAGTTGATTCATGCGCACGACACGATTCGAGACACCATCGCTACTATCACTTCTGAGGAGGGATTTTCTATTCGTCGGGAGGTCTTTCACATTATTCATTCACGTCAGATTGACGTTGTATTACTTGATCGTGTGCGTCGTAGATTTGGTGATGTTGTTTTGGGGAACCCAACCTCAAATACAGTCGTCATCCAAGCGGCTCGGCATGTCGGTTAGCCGCCCGTGACGCGGCTAAGAGGAAAGAGCGTGATTATGCCCGTCCGGATGCTATGGATAACTTCATTCTGATGGCGGCCAAGATATTTGGTTGTTTGGGTGTGGCTTTATACGATTTTTTCCGTGCTTGTGGTCATTATTTGTTTAAGCGGAGGGGACCCGAGAGCCCTCTTGTTTTAGTACTTACTTTTTTTTATCGGCAACGTTTTTACTTGGCCCTACAACAAGTGTAGGCTCAATCATGTCGTGCATGAGAGACCAAAAAGAGCGAACATCCATCACAACTAGCTAAGTTATGCGGACAACCATATATACAAACGAAAAATGAAGGAGAAGGGAAAAATATATATACAACATGCAAAAGAATGATCACTTCCAACCAAAACCAAGAAAATCGGAATTAACCAAAAATGACACTTTCCCAGGAAAAACCGAAATGCCACACACATAAATACACTCAAACAAACCGTCCAGCTGTTCGGAGAACGGCGCAGCTTGAAAGAAGAAGCCTCCACTCCACCAATCGCCAATTAGATTTTTGTTCTCACACCAAACTGAGAAGCAAAACTGAAAACGAAAGATAAAGTGGAAGGAAAAAGGAAAGACAAAAACAAGAATAAAAACTGAATATGAAAGGTAATTTTTTTTATATATTTTTAATTTATTTTAAAGAAATAAACTTTTTTTAAAAATGTGCTTTTGAAAAGTTAGAGCTTTTGGACAAGAATACAAAGCCACGAGATAGCCACTAGGCTCTCGGGTCTTCCACGTATTCTCTACAAGAGTTATCTCAAAGGAAAGCATCGAAGCAAAATAATAACTTCCAACCAAAAACAAGGAAATCGGAATTAACCAAAACTGACACTTTCCCAGAAAAACCGAAATGCCACACACATAAATACACTCAAACAAACCGTCCAGCTGTCCGGAGAACGGCGCAGCTTGACAGAAGATGCCACACCTCAAACCTCCACTTCACTAATCGCCAAAAAGACAAATTTGGAGGGAAACTTTCCGGACTTGGCCGAAGTCGTGTGGATTAAAACGAGGCAGAAACAAAGGCAAATATTCTTAACCTTTCTAGCCACTATAGCTAGCTAGCAATAAGAAAAAGAAAGCATGAGCAATCGGAGAGAGAGAGAGAGAGCAAGAGAAAAGCTCCGCTGCCAAGAGAAAATTCTTGTCCAAAAGCTAAATTCCCTAAGTATGAGAATCAGGCTAAGTAAGAGCTACGCTAGGCCTAAGCAAAATTAGCCTATGTCTAGTCTACTTTACATGCATGAAACTACTTAAGATGTTTGCCAATAGGCGGCCAACATCGTCTACCGTACGCCTGACAAAATCCATCGTCCGAAGGTAAAAACCCTCTCCTACTACATGTGCGCGCGAACCTACATAGACTCGCGACTTAAATACATAAATAAATGGTGTATCGAAGCGTCGCCCGGAAATCGCGATTCGCCTCCAAACGATACTCCGCGTACATACTTCGAAATCGCGTGCATACGCAAGAATCGAAACATACCGCATGAAATGAATGGTCTAGCACGAAATGAAAGGTATCGAACAAAATCCCCGAAAAGTGTGTACCTGCGCACGAAACGAAACAGTACCACGCACGAAATTAGTACATGTTCCATTAGACGTGTACGGGAATCGCGTACACGTCATAAAAAATATGAACCGACGTGAAAACTAGCACGTGCGAAACAAAATCATACGCGCGCAGCGAAATAACGTGCAAGAGTGTATACTATCGTGCGCGCATGCGTGATATCGCGCGTGCGTGCAAGATATCGGCGCGCGTGTAAGATATCATGCGCGCGGGTCAAATACCGCTCGCGCATGCACAATATCGTGCGCGAGTGTAAAATGTTGATCGCGCGTGCACCATATCGTGCGCGAGTGCAAAATATCGTGCTCGCGAGTCGAATATCGCGCGTGCGTGCATCATATCGCGCGCGCGAGCAACCGACACAATGCGGCATGACGATCTTACTATGATCGTCTATTGTAGTTATGGATCGACTACGTGTTCTGAAACTCTTTCCTCGTGCTCCTCCGAGATTCGGGGAATTACGTGGTTGCTCTCCGTAGATTTTTAGTTATGTTTATTGAAAAGTAAGCTTTAGTAAGTCTTAGAAATTTGAGTCTAGGACTTAGAATATTTTTAGAATACAACTGTTCAATATTGACCAAATTTAGTGTAGATGATTTTTGTAGTATCTACACGAATTGATATCTTTAAGTTAATTAGTGTGTAGGGCCGCCAATGAATGTAGACGTGATAAGAATCACCCGGATTTTTAGGGTATAGATATTGTTAGTGGACAATTCTGGTCCAAACACTTAGATTTTGTCAGTAGGGTGTCTAGTGAACCATGTACATACGTTTTTTGATGTTTTCTAGATCTTTTAGATGTTTTTTAGATCTTTTAGATGTTTTCGAGATCTTTTAAGTATTTAGTTCAATTAGGTTTGGTCAATTCAACACAGAATGTACATTTTACACAAGAATTAAGGAAATGAGAGCACTGAGTGCAGTTTAAGGTGTTTTATGCTCTATTGTCTCTAATTTGCTTGTAGTACATGTTTGTTTGGTTGAAATACCTCTTTCGTTTGAAGTTACATATCTTACACTATAGATCTAGTCTTCTAGGCATATTTCTTTGGGTTTGCTTCCGCTAAAATGTCTGATAATGGCTCAGCTCCTATTGCTAGTGCTCCTATTAGCCCTAGTGCTCCACCTGCTCCTGCTGGTGCAAGTGTGACTCCTAGTGAGAGTGGATCACAGCCGAGTCTTAATGCCTATGACCTACAACAGGTTATGGGCCCACCGCCCAAATTGCCTATTTTTGACGGAACTGACTTCTTATATTGGGAAGATATGTTGAGCTCATATTTCGAGGAGAGGGACTTGTCACCCATTGTGGAAGGAACAGCGGATGTGACTGCGTCGGATTGGAGAAAGAAGAATATCCATTGCCTCAACGTCTTGAAGCAGTCAATGACAAAAGATTTGGTAATGTCGTATCTTGAGATGAAGAAAGCATCTGATGTTTGGTTTAGTATACGTGCTATGTATGTTCAGCTAGATGTTACCGTCCAGACAAACATAGCCACTCAGATTTTTGAATTTAAGTATTCTGGAGGTAGTATGTCAGATCATTGTCATGCTATGAAAAGGTTGTTTCTTCAGAGTATTAGTGCAGGTGGGGATTTTTCGCCACCTCAGCAGGCTATGTTGTTGATGAGAACTTTGCCCGATGAATATAAGGGAGCCATGGATAGGCTTAGGGCTATTCCACAGCGTCAATGGAACATATCATTAGCAATTCAACTTATTTTGAGTGAAGAAGCTAACCAAATGTCACAAAGAGGTAGTAGTAAGTCTGTTCAGGCACTAGCTAAGCAGTTTTCGGATTCTAAGATTGGCAGTGACAGTGGTAGAGGTAGTGGTCCTAGAAGGTCACCATTAACCTGCTATTATTGTGATGAAAAAGGGCATGTGTTCAGAATGTGTCATGCTTACAAGAGAGCGAAAGCCACAGGAAATTTTCGCTCTGGTTGGGATGAAAGCCGGGTTCTTTCTCAATCAGGTGGTCGACCAACTGCTCTTTTCAATGAACTTAAGGAGGAGAATGTAAGCAGCTTTCCCGACAACAGTGAAAAGAAGTACTTTGCGATGGCACAAGCAACGGAAGGCGTGGAGGAAGACGAATGGATTATGGACTCCGGCGCATCTGCCCACATGTGCCACAATCGCCATCTATTTGAGAGTATTCAATCTATTTCACCCATCAAAATTTATTTTAGTGATGATACCTTTGTTGAGTCAAAAGCAAAGGGGAGGGTGTCACTTATGTTGAACGTAGAGGGAAAACCAGTGAAAAGGGTTTTAGAAGATGTGTTGCATGTCCCAGTTTTTAAAAGAATTTTTTTCTCTACGTCAGTGGTAGAAAAGAAAGGTTTTAAGACTATATCTGAGAATGGAAAGAAAACAGTCAGTAAGAATGGGAAAATAGTTGAAGAAGGATTTGCTGGAGGTAACAATTTGTATCGGTTGAGTCTTGCAAATGATAATGACAATGATGTTATGTACTCAAGTGTAATCAGTGATTGTGATTTATGGCATAAACGTTTAGGACATGTGAATTATGATAGATTAGAAAAGATGGTAAATCAAAAAATGGTGGAAGGTGTAAAAATTAGTCAAAAACCAGCATCAAATGTATGTGATGGTTGTGCAATGGGAAAAATTCATAAGCTGCCTTTCCCTTCGCAAACTGATCATAGAAGTAGCAGGGTTCTAGAACTAATTTATTCAGATGTATGGGGGCCATCTAGGTATCCATCTGTGGGAGGTGCTAAGTTTATGCTTATGCTTACCTTTACTGATGACTATAGTAGATTTACTACAGTTTATTTTTTGAGAAGTAAGGATGAAGTTTTTTCAAAGTTTAAAGAGTATAAGGCTTGGGTTGAGAATCTACATGAGAGAAAGATAGCGGGATTCAGATCTGATAATGGAGGGGAGTACATTTCTAATGAGTTTGCAGAATTCCTAAAATTGCATGGAATCTCACGTCAACTAACCGTTCCTTATTCTCCGGAACAAAAGGGTGTTTCAGAAAGGATGAATAGGACCATATCAGAGTGTGCTAGGACAATGATGGCTGATATGGACATAGATTACAAATTTTGGGCAGAGGCTATGCATTGTGCAGCCTATGTGAGAAATAGGCTAGAAACTAGGGCAATAAAAGATAAAACTCCTTATGAAATGTGGACAGGACACAAACCAGATGTAAGTCACTTCAAAGTGTTTGGAAGTAAGGTATTCTTGCTAGATAATGATCCACAAAAATGGAAATTAGAGCCAAAAGGCATACCAGGTATATTTTTAGGGTATGATGATCATGCCAAGGGTTATAAAGTATATGACATTAAGAGAAATAGAGTTGTGGTAGCCAGAAAACATCATAGTGAAGGATGAGGGAAGAGGAGTAGATGTATTTAGTCAATGTAACGATGATAAGAAAGATAAAAGTGTTGATTATATCTTTTTAGAGGAAAATCCTATGTTTTTTAAGAAAAATGTAGAAAATGCATCTAGTTTAAGTCAAAATGACTTGGAATCATCTTCTCCACCAGAAACAGGAAGTGTTATGCCCGAAAGAGTTGTAGAATCTCCTCTAACTCAAGCTGAAACTGAATCACAAGAAGAATCACATGTATCAAGAAGGAGGACCCAACCATCTATACCAGCGACAGAATTTCCAGGTGGAGTGAGGCGAAGCGCACGACTCAGGGGAGAAAATGCAGCCTTTGCTCATTCTGCACACATAGAAGAGCCTTTAACATTGAAAGAAGCTCTTTCGAGTAATGAAAGGGAACATTGGGTGGAAGCCATCAATGAGGAAATGAAGTCCATCATGGAGGCCCAAACTTAGGATCTGGTGGAACTTCCTCCAGGAAGAAATGCTATTGGAAGTAAATGGGTGTTTAAGTTAAAATTGAACCCAGATAATACCATAGACAGGTATAAGGCTCGTTTGGTTGCTAAGGGATATAATCAAAAGGAGGGGATAGATTATGAAGAAACTTTTTCACCGGTTGTAAGGTTTCCATCTGTTCGCATCTTACTTACATTAGCTGCTATAGAGGATTTTGACATCCACCAAATGGATGTCAAAACTGCCTTTTTGCATGGTGATTTAGATGAGGTCATTTATATGAAGCAGCCTGAGGGTTATGAGGAAGTAGGAAAAGAAAATCTTGTGTGCAGACTTTTAAAATCATTGTATGGCCTAAAACAGGCCCCTAGGCAGTGGAACCGAAAGTTAGATGAGTTCTTGACAGGATTAGGGTTTACTAGAATTAGCTCAGATCATTCAGTATATGTGATGTGTGGTGATAATCCTGATGAGGTGATATTCATTGCTGTGTATGTTGATGATTTGCTGCTAATTAGTAGGAACAAAGAAGGAATTGGTAGAGTAAAACACGCTCTTAATTCAAAATTTGAAATGAAGGATTTGGGTGAGGCTAAATACATTCTTGGAATACAAGTTGAAAGAGATAGAGAAAAGAAAATCATTAGGCTAACTCAAAAAGAAGCAATAGGAAACATGTTGGAAAAATTTGGCTTGGCTGATGCCAAAGGTTGTGCAACTCCTATGGAGTATAAGCAAAAACTTGAAGGAATGGAGCATGAGTTTGGAGTCCTAGTAGATGAGGAACTCAGTGTAGAAGAGCAAAAATTTATGTCCCAAGTACCCTACAGGCAAGTAGTAGGAAGTTTGATTTACTTCATGAATTGCACTAGGACTGATATAGCTGCAGCTGTTGGTGTGTTGAGTAGAAGTCTACAAAATCCACGAAAGAGAGATTGGGAGGCAGCAAAAAGGGTCTTAAGATATCTTGTTGGGACTAGGAATCTTTGGCTTACTTTGGGAGCGGACAAGGTTAGTATTAGTACTTGGAGTGATGCTAGCTATGGTGATGTGCCTAGTAGGAAGTCTACAACTGGGTATGTCATTCAGATTGGAAGTGGAACTTGTAGTTGGAGTAGTAAACTTCAAAAAGTCACGGCACAATCGACTATGGAAGCCGAATACATGGCTGCAAGCGCAGCCTTAAAGGAATTGCTTTGGATTAAGGCATTTCTTCAAGAATTGGGGTTTACACAACACGGAACACAAGTAATATGGTGCGACAATCAGGCAACCATTTCTGTGGCTACAAACCCAAGTCACCATTTTAAGAGTAAGCATATGGACATTCGGCTACATTTGGTACGTGAGAAAGTATTTGCAAAAGTGGTAAAACTTTGTTATTTGCCTGATGAGAAAATGGTTGCGGATATGTTGACAAAAGCCCTCCCCGCTCCTAAATTGGAGTACTGCAGAAAAGCATGTGGTCTAAGTGAGTAAGTCTTCTAAAGCTTAAGGGGAGTATTGAAAAGTAAGCTTTAGTAAGTCTTAGAAATTTGAGTCTAGGACTTAGAATATTTTTAGAATACCAACTGTTCAATATTGACCAAATTTAGTGTAGATGATTTTTGTAGTATCTACACGAATTGATATCTTTAAGTTAATTAGTGTGTAGGGCCGCCAATGAATGTAGACGTGATAAGAATCACCAGGATTTTTAGGGTATAGATATTGTTAGTGGACAATTCTGGTCCAAACACTTAGATTTTGTCAGTAGGGTGTCTAGTGAACCATGTACATACGTTTTTTGATGTTTTCTAGATCTTTTAGATGTTTTTTAGATCTTTTAGATGTTTTCGAGATCTTTTAAGTATTTAGTTCAATTAGGTTTGGTCAATTCAACACAGAATGTACATTTTACACAAGAATTAAGGAAATGAGAGCACTGAGTGCAGTTTAAGGTGTTTTATGCTCTATTGTCTCTAATTTGCTTGTAGTACATGTTTGTTTGGTTGAAATACCTCTTTCGTTTGAAGTTACATATCTTACACTATAGATCTAGTCTTCTAGGCATATTTCTTTGGGTTTGCTTCCGCTAAAATGTCTGATAATGGCTCAGCTCCTATTGCTAGTGCTCCTATTAGCCCTAGTGCTCCACCTGCTCCTGCTGGTGCAAGTGTGACTCCTAGTGAGAGTGGATCACAGCCAAGTCTTAATGCCTATGACCTACAACAATGTTGGGGTTTTTAATTTTTCTTATACATGTTGGATTTTTCCTTTGATGTTTTGTTTGTTGGGTTTTGACTGGTTTTTTCTTGGGTGTTTCCGATTTTCCTACCATCTTTTTCGCATTTTTATTGATTTTGCCTTGATTTTCTTTTTTGTTTATTCCTCCGTCATTTGAATTTTCGGTTTTAGCAATGCTCTTTTTTTTTGCTCCTATGGACTTAGATGGTTTAACATCCCGCCTTTTAATAAAGTCAACCTTTTTTTTTTCTTAAGATCACATGACAATTTGAGTTCTTGAGTAAGCGTGGAAAATGGAAAGATGCCAGGAAATTATCAGCTAATGGAGTCGTTATTTTCGTAAACTAAAGGCATCGATCGATTTACACAAAACTGTACAAGTCTTCCCAACAATCTTAAACTGCTTTATGTGTAGCTTTCCAAAACCGTTCCAGATAAGTTTTTGCCAATATCTCCTAAAATTAAGCATATTAAATTACAAAGCGCAATGTTAAACCATGAGTCCAAGTGTTAAAAAAGGGTGCATTGCTTAAACTGAAAAACTACAAGCGTGGCAATGTAAAACAACGAAAGCAAGGTGAACAAAGAAAAAGAGCGTGTGAAACAAAAACACAACAATCCAAAAAGAATAGCACATCAACTCACATAAACCAACACTACAACCACAACCCCAACACATTTAAATATCTACGAAGAGCAACCTCGTAAGTTTCCCAAGCCGGGGGAGCTTGTCGAGTGAGTTTCGAAACACGTGGATGATTAAACGAGAATAGAAGTTTACACTCTTTATAAAGCAACACCCTTATTCTAGCCATCGTGGTCCCCCGGGCTTCAAAAGGTGTGTTCGTCTGCCAACGGTTTCAATTAGACATGTCACGTTATCTTCCTCCTCATGCCCTAGTGGATGTGTCGATTCTTTCCACCCTTGTTACGAAATCCGTTAAGCGGGTCCAAAAATCGATTTCAAAACGGGTTTTCGCCGCCATTAAATCCGAGCTTTTCGAGGCACTTCCCTATAATTATTCGCGTGCCCGTCTTCTCTTTTGTGGTTGACCTAGTTTTGGGTCTTCGCAATACGCTACACCTACTTTTCCACTCCGATTCTCACCTGCTACGTTCACCACCACCTTTTGGTTTCGCTTGGTCCTCCCCTATCTTCTTTACTTAGCTCTCGAGTTTGTGTCATTGGTCATGTCTTGGGGCCCGATGGTGTCCATTACTTTGCTTTGATACTCTGATAAGGGAGAACTAATCGAAACGCACAACACTATTCGCAATGAACGACCATCGCTTCGAGGGGTGGCTTTTTTGTGGGTCAACAGGTAATTTATTCTGTTTTCGATTTTTATAAAGCAAAAGATAAACGTTGACGATAAAGAAATAAGGACCGAAGGATGAGGGCTCTCAGGTCTTTGTCGCTCTAATGAGCACAGATCACAAGTACGGAGAAATTCGTCCAACGCCAAACCAAAACAACCAAAGATCTCGACCACCATCGGGATAAAATAATCCATGTGCATAATCACGTTCCGTCCCCTAAGTAACATCACGGGTGACCACCCCAACATGTCGAGCTGCATGACCAATGATTGTAGCTGAATTAGGGTTTGCCAAAACAATGTCACCAAAGATGCAACAAGCATCGTCGAGCAAAACAACATCGATTTAGCGCGAAAGAATAACATGAAAAACTTCACGGCGCATAGTAAAGCCCCTCTCTGAAGCGATAAGAGCAATGGCGTGCCAAATAGTGTCGTGGGCTTGTATCAATTCTCTTCCATAGGAGCAACGAAGCAAATGAATGCCATCGAGCTCTTAGAAAAGACTAAACGAAAATACGACAAAGCCAAGTAAAGGAAGATGAGGGAGGTCAAGAAAAAATCAAGAGGGCGATAGTTACTTAAGGAGGTGTGAATAGAGAGTGGATAAAATAGGTGTAACGGATAACGAAGCCCTAAAACGAAGTCCACCACACGAGAGAAGGCACGCCAAGAATCAGAGGGAAGCGCCTCGAGAAGCTCGGATTTCACAACGGCGACAACCTGATCAAAAATTGATTTTTGGACAAGCGCAACGAATTTTGTAACAATGGTGGAAACAATTGGCATATCTACAAAGGCAAGAGAAGGAAGAGAACGTGTCGCGTCTAATATAGCACCGCTGCAAGACAAACACACCGTCTAAAACCGGAGGTACCACGGTGGCGAGAATACGGGTGTCTTAAGCCTAAAAGCAAGCAACAAGAGTGGAGGCAATAAGGCACCAACTTTTTAAATAGGCAACAGTAGTGACAATGACAGTTGATACTAAACCCAACCCACTTGCAGAGACACGGAGGGATGTTTCAATGCAGGCCGTAAGCCCAAACTCGCGATCAAATGCCCCACGGCCTACCAAATTATGAAAGGCGTCCATCAAACGAGCATCAAAGGTTGAGAGAGGAGACAAACATCGAGGTGAGAGGGGAAGTACAAGTAAGGTAACAAGAGCAGTGGGCGAAAGCCACTTGGGGATCGAGAAGGTGAGGAAGGTCGTCCACGTGGGAAAAATTTATCTGAAGAGCAACATCAAGAAATTGGGTCATGAAAGTATCCAAATCAAATGGGTAACCTAACACAAGAATGCCATCGAAGAGAGGAATTCGAAAACCAAGCGAAAGAGTAAGGAAAAGTGGAAGAGCAGACCAAATAACACACTACTTCAAAGGTTGGACAGAAAGGTTGAGCTCGGCCAAAAGATCATTGAAATAATTACATCGCAGCACGACTTGGTTCATAGGCTAAAAAAATGCATATCACTTGTAATCGAAAGGATAAGGCAAAAAAAGAAGGCGACAACGGAAACAGAGAGGGCTTGGTAATGGATATGGGCAAACAAGGGTCCTCTAAGAGGGTTGCCTTGGCGAGTGCTGACCGCAAAGGAGAGAGGAAGAGATCACCATCCGACGAGAATGGGAGGTTTTTGGTCTAAAAAGAAAAACTAAGCCGGAATAATTGGACAATCAAAACATCTTGTGACATATTGTGGACCACCGCAACCTCTTTTAAAATGGCCTCTCTAAATTGATGAGGAGAATAATCATGAACTATTGGTTAGAGTTAGCGACACATGGCACGAGCCACCTCGGTATAAGACCTCTCCCATGACAAGAAGGGGGGATCCCTCCATTAGGTTTGGCGACCAACACAAAGCGGGACACCGTGAGAAGATCACAAATCCAATGGGTAATTGGCCCATTAATAATAAAATAACATATTCGAAAAAAAAACACATCAAAGCCCCGGGCACCCGATTCACGGGGCAAAACATCGCGAACAATTCATACTCTGTGCACGAGGGACCCCCGTTGAAAGGTTAGGAGAAGTGCTAAAAGACCTTAATGAAAATCTCTCGATCCAAAGTAAAACCCTCAGAATGCTCAAAGAGCGTGGATGGAATGGGATAAAAGGGTAGGTGGGGGGGGAGGATAGAGAGCTCGAAGGACCTCAAGGGTACAAGAAGACCTGGATGAATGGCTAGAGGACCCGAACCGCTCGGGGAAGCTCAAAAACACAACCCAAATAAACATCGCAACGATAACTGGCTGGGACATTTGATGACCTAGATGGACCACACGGTGGGAAAGAGGCACTAGTCACCCAATCCTCATGCTCCGCGTGGAAGGCCTTCCAGTCACCACGAAAGGATCGGCGATAGCGAGCTATAGTCTCTCTAGCCTCAATGCAATCTCCACGACCTAGTAAGACTATGACCTAGAGACATAACGTAAAAAGAAGGTGCCAAAGAACGATGTCCGTGGGATAAGAAAACGTGGGACAAAGGGAGGTAGAGGGCATCTTATACTATTGCCCTCACGACGATAGGGATACGAATGTACAACCCCGAGCAAGAGGACCCCAAATTATAAGCCTCTAAAAAATCTAAGTCATGACCAAATTCCCACTCTGTCTCTGTAGGGGCGAACAAAATCCCACTCCGTATCTGTGCAGGCAGACACAAGTGTGTTCGAAGACGTTTGAGGAGATGTACGAGACAAAAGGTCACCAAAGGCCACACAATGCCAACAACTTCGTGTATGGCGGGTATAACCGGCACCGTTCACAAAATGGTTTTGACACCCAAGACATTTCAAACGTGTCGAGGTTGGTTTACAAAGTTTCGGTGCAGGTGGAGGAGGGAGAAAAGATAAAGAGGTGCTTACAGACATTGTCAAATAAGTCACAGAAATCATGGGAATTGATGAAGTAAGAAGAAAAGCAAACGTGGTAGTGGAAAAAAAACCATGTGTGATAGATGGTAAAATCGTAGTGGGACACAAAAAAACATCAATTTGATGCCGAAAATGTGAAAAAGGGGGAAAGGGAGGGGAAGGGGTGGAGAAAGGGAAAGAGAGGGTTGAAGTATCGGAGAAGGTGCAAACGAAAA
>JBBHKE010002521.1:117500-145481 GCA_037447655.1 Zygnema cylindricum | reverse complement strand
CCCTCTTCTTGCCTCGCTCCGTCTCTATCTCCCTCCCCCTCGCTACTTCCCTCCCTATGTCGTTTCCACTTTCCTTTTCCATTTTGACTTCCATATGAGCCTCCTTTAAAATTTCGGTTTCACAAATCTCCCTCTCATCTCTTCCCTTCCCTGCAGACCTCTCTCCCTCCTCCACTAATTCCCGTGTGACTTCATCTGACTGCCAATAGCAATAACCGCGCCAAACGTGGCGGCGAACCATGGCTTCCATGTGACGTGACAATACGGCCATGGATGCTATTTGTGACGGTTTCCATCCGTCTACTGCCGCCACGTGGCAGAGAATGTCCTCTGAAAGGAGCTCCAACATGGCTTTGTACTGTTGTAGTCCAGAGGGGAGAAAGACGCAACACCGCGTATAGCTATTAGTACACCGTGAATCGCTATTATCGTAATAAAAAATATAGCGTAATGAAACAATTAGCGTACTTTACGGTAAATTGTGTTTTTTCGGGTACACCATGATACTAATTTATCATGTACTCTAAGGGTGCATCTCTGTGTGCTTAAGTAAGGGTTTTTTTCTGTCGTTTTCTTGTAAAACTTAGAGCCGTACCGCGTAAGTTTCAACCGTACAATAAAATAGAAAAAAGGAGAAGTACATTTTGCGTCATCATCGAATTTAAAATGTACTACATCTTGTCGTCTTGTGTTCTTCGACCCACTTCGACGACAAAAAACGTCATCTTCAACCTTATCTTTAAAATACAGGGCCGATGTGTTTTAAAATTAAGGATTTTATATAAACAAATAATAACACGTATTCGCACGTGTAATGTTTTGTACAAAAAAATCAAACGATTTCAAGCGACGTGGAAGTGTACACGATTCGCTATGTTTTGTCCGTTTTTGTTTAATACGACAAAGAGAAGTATACAGTTTGTTTTGTCCGTTTCCATCCGGTACGGATTTTTTTTTGCAGGGGTCTCAAGGTTCCGATGCCATTTCACGTCGAGCCGACAATAGACGCAAAGTCAAAACGCATCTTCTTCAACCGTGAAACGGCACAGGCTGGAGGGCGGTAGGTCTACAATGTCACGAAAAGTCACGCGACGTCACAAGCAGTTACGAAAAATGACGTGGGTCATCACAGATTGTAGACGTTGACAGCCGTCACGGGCATTGTTGACGTATACAATCGTCACGCCCTAAGTGACAATTTCGTTTGGTACACATAGGGACACCCGAAATCCGGGTCCGCCGGATCTGCGCTAAAAAACAAAAAAAAACCTCTAAGTTTGAAGTACATAGAGACGCACTAATTTGTAAACTGCTTTGTAAAAAATTTCGGCACATAATATGTCAACACTAAGACATGTAGATGTACAAAATTGTTCAAATCGTACGCCGTCGCGTTTTTTTGACATCTGCGTATGCCGGAAAATATTTACGCAATTATATATTATTATATTTTCTGTACTATTGAATTTAAAAAGGTACGAAATAGTACAGATCTGAGAGTCCGTACACCACACTATTTGAAAGAGCACTAAATTACAGTTATGAACCGTATTGAGCGAGGTACCTCAAATAACGTTCAGAAACATTTAGCGTTTTATTTTATTTGAGAATTTGCCTTAAAAAAAGAGGTACCCCAATTAGCATCATGTACGCTAATAGCGATTCGCGGTGTAGTGTTGGGTATCGAAGACCTTTTGCCGATATTCGATATATATCGAAGTTCAATAATCGATATATCGCTCCGATATATTGAAAATCAAAATATCGCGATATATCGTCAATATATTGCAGATATATCGCATCGCCAATATATCGAAACATTAAAAAAATATAAAATGAAAATTTTCACAGGTCTCCAAAGTCACGTGCATTCGGGACAAGGTGACCGTAAAATCTTTGCCAAAAAGAAATACGGTTTTTTCCTGAAAGTCAGCAGAGTGAAAGTCAGCAGAGTGAAGAAGATCTCTGAGATACATTGACGCGGTATACTTGCGAAGTACACGTACAAAATAGGCAAGTATGGATTTCCATACGAAAATGGTCGGTTTTCAAATCTTTGACGATTTTAGAGATTTGATTGTCAATTACAAGGAACCACTCAAATCAAAACACGTGTGTAAAAACTTGTTTACACACGATACGCGATGTAACCGAGGCTTGTAATACATAAATTTTGCTGTCCGTACTATTACAAAGACCTCCTGATGTAACCATACCCCAAATAAGTAATTATATGAATTACAGAATTAGTACTTTTTGTCGGTTACATTTTGCGGCGTCTACCTTTAAGGGAGGACTTCCATTAGACGTCTCAGTAATTGTACAGAAAATTTTACTAAAGGGCGTGCCTTCTATTAGGTCGCGACAGTAAATCACATTTTATTTGCGTGGCTCATTCTGGTTGGAAACACGTAGGTTAATATTAGATGCTTAAAATCTTGAAAGAATCTTAGAATGCAAAGTCTGAACGCAATATCTGTACGAGCGGAGGTAATACCCGTACCCACGGAGGAAATATCTGTACAATGAGATATCTGTATTATGAGGTAATTAATATATAAATATGTTTTATAAGGTAATTATTGACTCGTACATAGGGCATTAAATGTATTATCCAAAATTTCAAAACGCAACGACAAAAAGGCAGCGGCAAAACTTTGATGATGGGAGCATGACGGGATAATTTCGGCAGATTCGCAGCCACCTGGTAGAAGGCACATGGCCCTTGCGAAGTGTATGCACATATGCGCGCGCTCATCGTGGATTTTTTTTCTTTTTCCACGTGACCTATTTTTACACGTTTTGTATTCGAGGACTGTCCTCCTTGTGCACAGTTTTAACAAACAGTAGGTTGGTGATGTGGCGTCACGGATAAAAAGTATAATTGAATCCGACGGTCCTAATTTACGCATACAACCTTAGAGGATTTTCAGTAATGTTGTTTTCGTTGAAAAAAAAAATATGTACAAACCTGTACGAAACGGTACGGGCGTTAGTAAAAAACCCCACTTTTTAGATAATGGAAGTCCACCCTAAGTCACGGAACGAAAATCACGTCGTACGTGGCGTATCAGACAATTTGTTTTTTTCGCTAAAATTACATATTATATAAAAATATAAAATATTAAATTTAAAAAAATACTATATATCGCGATGATTTATGTTGGTCTCGGTACGATATATTGAGGATTTTGCTCGATCGATATTCGTTATATCAAATATCGAAATTATCGCGATATGAATTTACCAGATACCCAGCACTGCCTATTAGGGTTAACCCTAATTTTTCGCCACTTAAAATATCTTTTATCTGTACACACTCGTCCGATTTTTAATTTCATGTAGCCAATCGCAAGCTGAGAATTTTATCTTTCGATCGCAACCGTCAGATCCCCAATCCGACAAGTGTGTACAAAGAGAAGATGTTTTAAGTGACGAAAAAAACATTAACAATAACACTACACTAATAGCGATTCACGGTGTACTAGAGCCCAACGCAAAGCTAAAACATGATTTTGATAATTTAAAAACAACCGTACGATACAATTTTACGCTCGAACTCACTTTTGATTCGGACGAACTATTACACGTGAAAGAGAATCGAGAATTCTTTGCAAAGTCATATCAACAATAATCAATGACCAAACAACTCGAGAGGTTATGACGTACACTCAGGTGTTTCCAAAAAGTGTTTTCACAAGTTTAAACGAAAAATCGATCGAGGAGCGTACTGTACTTACAAAGAATGTCGTTCATAACTTTTAGATCTACGGTTCAAAGGCGGCCGAATGAAATCTGCTTTTTGAAAATCGTACAATTAATTGCAACAAAAATTTGGAGGACAATACCATGATAGTCACTACGTATTGGATTAGGGTATGTCCCCATGTGCATAAGTATGGGTTTTTTTCGGTCGTTTTTCTGTAAAACTTAGCGTCGTACTGCCTAAGTTGCAATCGTACGAAGGAATCACAAATTTGTAGAGTACAATTTGCGTCATACTCGAACTTAGGATGTACGAAAATTTGTCGTCTTTTGTTTTTTGACCAACTTCCACGACAAAAAACGTCATCTTCAACCTTATATTTAAAAGACTTGCGCGATGTGTTTTAAAACTAGGTGTTTTTGATAAAAAAATAGGAACATATATTCGCACATGCCGTAATTTTCAAAAAATTTCATTCGATTTCCATGGACAAAGAAAAGTACATAACTCGCTATGTTTTGTCCGTTTTCGTTTAATACGACGAAGAAAAGAACACAATCTGTTTGGTTTTGTCCGTTTTCGTCCATTACTTTTTTTTTTGCAGGGGTCTCGAAATTCTGTTGCCATTTCACTTCGAGCGCACAGGAGACGCGAAGGCAAAGCGCATCTTCTTCGACCGTGAAACCGCACAAGTTGGAAGGCAGTACGTTTACAATTTCACGGTAAGACATGCGACGTCACACGCGGTGTCACACGCAGTTCCAAAAAAAAACGTGCGACATGACAGGTTGTAGACGTTGACAACCGTCACAGGTATGGTTGAGGTATACAATCTTCACAAACGTAAGTTACCATTACACATAGGGACACTTAAAATCCGGGTCCGGCGGATCCGTGCTAAAATACAAAGTAAGTTAGCTAAGTTCTAAGTACATGGGGACATACTCTTAGAGCACAAAAGCACAAAAGCTATTATGACGTTGACCGCTTGTCAAAAGTCACGACGATGATTTTTTATATTGTTGTAAATCATAGTTCAAAAGTATTCGTTTCCATTGTAGGCCATTTGTAGGTGCCTTTAACATAAGTTGTGCTATGGGCTTGTCATGTGATCTTCTTAAATCTCTACTTTGATCAACGACAGTTCGATCGTCCAAAAACCGACAATAGTCCTATCGTAAGTTGTGTTATGGGCTTTTAATGTGATCTTCTTAGATAGCTTCCTTTGATCAGCGGCCGTCCGATGGTCCAAATCTGACGGTTTAAATAAAAAATACCTCAAAACTCACAGAATAATATTTTTTTGTCCGAATGTTTTTCAAAATTTAGACATGACGTTTAATTCTCTATCGATCGATGTGCAACTCAATCCTGTTACAATTTTTTTCATTTTGCGACCTATACAATATGGGTCGTAAGGTCATATGTTATGTTTTGCGTACAACAGGCATATTGTATGGGCGTACTTTTGGACTACGTTGTAAATGCATGAACATTCCACCGTCAATGCGTGATTTTTTATCCCGTTAACGTGAAGCGATGGATTACAGCTGACGCAATAATATTGAATATCACGCACCACTTTTGCCCCTGTATCAAAGCGCTAGGGTAGGTCTAAGATATGCAACTCTATCAAGATGCTGGTGAAAAGTGTTTCCCTCTTTGATAGCATGTTCCCACCGGAGCATTTGAAATTTTTGCCCATTCCGATGATTTTCCGAGAACTCATCGGAAAACGGGTCTTGTTCACGCCAAAATTTTGGCACCTAACTCCGATTGAAGGTGTTTTGTGACACGTCACACGCTTTGACGTCATCAAACAAAGGCGCGCAAACAAACCTGCAGGTTTTCAAAAAGGACGACAACGGTGGTTCCAAGTCCTGCAAATTTATCGCGCGAAAACAACGAAATAGCCGTTCGGATGTTGTTTTTCCTACTTCAGTTTTCCAAGTTACCGTTGGCATGTTTCAAAAAAGTACCCTACTTTAACCTGACTTAAATATATCCCAATATTTTGAGGAAGTTCGTTAGTACGGTTTTCCGAAAAATTCCGAAAACAAAAAAGTCGGTGCTCAGAAATCTGTATATTATTCGAACGCCCGTATGTTGCGAAGTGAATTTTTTTTTTGGTGGGAACAGGATATGAGACGGTTCAAGTTGGCAAAACCCGAATTATGTCCGATTTTCAGGTCATGGGTGATGAATAGTACAGTAAAGTACAGTACACCGTGTATCGCTATTAGTGTAAGTTATTTATTTTGTCGCTTAAATTGTCTTTTCTCCGTACACAATTGTCGGATTTTGGATCGGTTGCGATTGATGCAACTCTGCGACAAGTGTGGGAGCTAGAGAGAGGAGTTACAGGCAGGCTGCCTCTACTTCTTTATGCATTTTACAAAACCTAGAAAATACTAAAATAACCTTTTATTTCTACACTCCTCTTATTTTCTAGTCACTCTTTATTTTAAGACCACACTTCTCGTAGAATAAAATTAGTTTAGGGGAAGGAACAGGTTTGGTCATCATATCTGCTACCATTTCACTATCTGGCTTATACTCCAAACTGATTATCTTGTTTTCTACTTTCTCCCTAACAAAGCTAAGTCTAATGTCCATGTGTTTGGCTTTAAAGTGATGTTTAAGATTGGCAGAAATGGCAATGGCAGCCTGATTATCACAAAACACTTTTTGGACACCACTCTTAAGATGACCAAGCTCACCAAGCAAAGACTTGACCCACATTAATTCTTTTACAGCAGAGCAAGAAGCCATGTACTCAGCCTCCATGGTGGACTGAGCAATGACCTTTTGCTACTTGCTGCTCCAACAGCAAGCCCCATCACCCACATACAATACATATCCAGCTGTGCATCTCCTCATAGGAGCATCCCCATAGCTGGCATCACTCCAAGTGGTGATGTCAGTATTTTTCCCACCCAAATACAACCATAGATCTCCAGTTCCTATGAGATATCTAAGGACTCCGTTAGCTGCCTCCCAATCTTTCTTAGTGGGAGCATTCAGACTCCTACTTAGTACTCCTACGGCTGCGGCTATGTCCAGATGGGTACAATTCAGGAAATATATTAGGCTGCCCACTACATGTCTATAAGGGATGGTCTGCATAAATCTTTTCTCTTCTGGGCCTACCTCATCATCTTAGATTATAAATCATTCTTTCTCACTCCCCTCACTTCCCTTCTTTAATTCCATAGGAGTGGTACAACTATTAGCCTTGTCCATTTAGAATTTTTCTAACATGTTTCTAATGGCCTCTTTTTGTGTTAATCTTATTATCTTTCTATCTTTGTGTCTCTCTACCTGAATTCCCAAAATATACCTTGCTTCTCCCATATCCTTCATCTCAAATCTTCCTTTTAAATCATTTTTCAACTTATTTATTTTATCCATAGATTTACTTAAAACAAGCAAATCATCGACATAAATTGCAATAAAAATAATTCCTTCTTCATCTTCAAACAAATAAATTAAGTGGTTTGAGCTACTTTGAACATACCCCAAACCTGTAAAAAATTCATCGAGCTTCTTGTTCCATTGCCAGGGCGCCTGTTTCATTCCATACAAAGATTTGATTAATCGACATATCTTACTTTCCTCCCCTTGCTCCACAAATCCTTTGGGCTGTCGCATAAAAATTTCCTCTTCCAACTCTCCATGTAGGAAGGCCGTCTTGATGTCCATCTGATGCACTTCCATGTCTTCAGTTGCCGCCATAGTGAGAAGTATCCGAACCGAAGGAAACTTGACGACCGGAGCAAAAGTCTCCTCGTAGTCAATTCCCTCTTTTTAGGTAAATCCCTTCGCCACTAACCGAGCCTTGCAGCGCTCAATGGTGTTATCCGGGTTGAGTTCAGCTTAAATACTCACTTACACCCAATTGGCTTCCTGTCAAGAGGACAATCCACCAATTCCCATGTATCGGCCGCCATAATTGAGGCCATCTCATCATTAATGGCTATCTTCCACCGATTTTTTCTGGACAAGTCATTGTCTCTTTATAAGTTTGAGGTTCATCGGGGTGAGACACTTTGGTTACCATATTGTTAACTTGTCTCTCTTGCAGTATTTTGCTGCTTCTTCTTCCTCCCTCAAACTCGGTTGCCGCAATAGATGGCTCTCTTGGATTCTTCCGAATAGTTTCTACTTCTCCCCTATTCTTTGATTCCGGGTCGATTTCCACCACGTCTTCCGCTTCGGTTGGAGTTAATACTAGGGGTTCCACATTTGGGTCCTTCTCGATCTGATCCGTACCTGCAAGATCATCATCTTTTTGAAATCCTGGATAGTTAGGAAGCTCAAAGTCATCAGAATTTTCTGACTCAAATCTGATCTTGACTGTCTTGGTATGCTTAAAGGGATCAATAGATTTTCCTTCATCCATAACCACTAGATGCTTCACTAGAATAATATCCTCTCTTTTGAGATCATAGACTCTATATCCTTTTACATCTTCATCATATCCTAGTAGATATCATGGTTTTCCTTTTGGGTCTAACTTCTAGTTTAACCGATCTGTGTCTTAACTGAACACTTGACTACCGAAAACCTTTAAGTGTGAAACATATGATTTTCGGCCTGTCCATCTCTCATAGGGTGTTTGGTCTTTTATTACTGAAGTAAGAACTCTATTCTTGAGATAATTTGCACAATTGAATGCTTCGGCCCAAAAATTCTTTCCTATCTTCTTATCTGACAGCATACTCATAGCACTATCACTCAGTGTTCTATTAAATCTTTCAGCTACACCATTCTGCTCAGAATTTTCAGAAACTGTCTTTTGTTGTTGCACTCCATCTTCTCTCAAAAAATCCTCAAACTTGTTAGAGGTATACTCTCCACCATTATCACTCCTTACTCTCTTGATTGAGGTTTCCTGGAGTTTTTCACTCCATGCTTTATATTGTTTAAAACATTTCGAGCCTTTGACTTATTTTTCAAAAAATACACCTTGCAATACCGAGACCAATCATCGGTGATAGTCATCATAAATCTCTTCCCCCCGGGTGATGGCACTCTGGCTGGCCCCCAAATATCTGTGTGTACTAAATCTAGAATCTTTTCTCCCTTATAGGTGGCATTTTTAGGGAAGGGTAACCTGTGTGCTTTACCTTGAGCACATCCACTACAATCACTTAGATTCTCACTTTCACCGAAATGAATCCCTTCCACTACTCCCATCTTTTTCATCTCTCTTAACTTATCTAGATTCACATGCCCAAGCCTCTTATGCCACAACATTATATCATGAACACCAGCATAATAAAGTTTCTTCTTTTGATTGCTTAAAATCAGCCTAAACATCCCTTGGCTACCTTTTTCAGCAGTGAAATAAACTTCCTCCTCAAAACTAGCAGTAAAGACTCATTTCATAGTGCTAGTATCAAAACCCTTATCATCTAATACAAACGTAGAGATAAGTTTTTTTGTTCAGCTCCGAAATATACAATACATCGGAGAATGTAACCATAGATGTCTTTCCTTCTACTAACACTTTTAGATCTACCGATCCTACAAGAGTAGTAGTGAATATCCTCCCATCCCCTAACTCTATCTCTACGGTGGGAATCTTTCTTATCTTAGTGAACAGGTGTTTATCTTTACACATGTGTTGATATTTGAGTATTTTCTAGGTCTATTAGGATAGAAAAAGAGCAGAGGCAGCCTGCCTCTAACTCCCTTCTCCAAGCCCCCACACTTGTCGTAGTCACTAAAGGCTGGATTGGGAGCTAGAGCCATGGCTGCCTGAGCTCACTAGAGAAGACAAGGGTTGATTTAGGTAGATGTACCAAAAGGTACTTGACGGACCCAGGAGTTGATCGTGGTACCTGCCGTCCGTGAAGTCACCGATAGCCGGTAGCTTTGTCCATTTAGTCTAGGACTAGTGCTAAGGTATATTGGGTTTGATTTGTATTTAAAAATGTACACGTAGGTTTTTCCATTTAAATAGATTACGGTTTATAGGGCATAGAAACTGTTGTACTATTAGTAACGGACGAAACAAATAGTACCGAAATTTGTTTCGACGGTCCGGATAAAAAGGCGATGTAAAATCGACGGCCGCGTTGCAAGTCGGGATTCCGGAATGGCCGCCTTGGCGTTTTCCGACGCCGCCACTCCGGATGACACGTGGTGACATCGTAAGTGGTTGCGGAATTTCCGGAGTGCAAGACAACAAGTTCGGATGTGACACATGTCATCTGTATGACCTGCCGTACATCTACCATACAAAAAGTACACCGGCGCTTGTACTTTGCTGTATGGTACAATCTTCTGATTGGCGCTGTACTTCAGTAGAAGGGGTTTTAGAGAGGGAATAGGACTTCGAATATTTTGGGCAGATAGCCGCCTCTCCCAGAGAGCATCTTGTATAAATAGCAAACTTTGGCCAGCCATAAGAATAAACTCAGTTGACCAAATTCAGTGATTCTTTTTGCTGCGGACTCAGGGGAGTCGAAGCTACACAGGGGTGTAGTCGGTCAGAGTGTTTGCTTGTTATGGTGGTTGCATTCCTAAGGGAAAGTCAAAGTGGGGAATGTTATCCTAAAGTCATATTCTAACTTTCCATTCTGTATTGAAACTGAGCAAACAGAAAGTCTAATTTCACAGGGGTGAAGCTGTAATGGGGTTCTGATTGTTAAGGGGTCAATCATTTGGGTTTATATAAATTTAGAGTCGGCACTATCTAGATTAACTTATTTGGATCTGCGAATTCTGTGTGGCAATGGAGCGCATAGAATTTCAACATGTGCATGGATGCAATTGAATCTACAATCCAGCCTGCTTCACCTTTCAATCCACCGAAAGCACATTTATGCTTTCGTGGAATTTCCACCTCGTTTTTCGCTTCCAACTCCTCATCCAATAGAAGTTCATCGTCCTCGTCCTCGGATTCCGCCTTATGTATGTGTGTCACAAGGGCCTTTTTCTTTCCTCTTGAGGGTCCATCGGTCTACCCCTCCTTTAACCGCAACTCGGTTAACTTAGTGCATTCATCAATATAATGCCCGGGTTTCTTACAAAAATGGCACAAACCCTTGGGAGTCACTGGTCTGAACTACTCGGTCTGATTTTTCTTCTCCTCCCTTCGATAATTTTCAACCTGTTTCCTTGAATCATTGTTCCTCCAATCGGTTCTTGCTGCCAAAGCTTGCCTACTCTTTCCTCCGCCATGGATCTCAATTGTATTATCCCGAACGAGAATCATCCCTACCACTGAATTCCAAATCCACCTTGAGTCCGCCAAGTCCTGCACACAGTTGACTATGTTCTCGAACTCATTGGGTAACTTCATCAGTAAACAGTTAACCTTTTCCTTTTCACTAAATACTTTTCCATCACTCTCTAGTTCCATGAAAAGTGTAGCAAGCTCATTGCAAAAAGCTAACATCTTCCCCCCTTTGTATACATACTCATTAATTTTCTGATCAGTCAACTGTTGTTGCTGAATCGTACCACTTCGGTACATCTCTATGAGAGCCACCCAAAGATCGGATGCCCTCTCAACTTGCAAATGGGGAGAAGCAAGCCCTTGAGTAAGATGGCGGAGGATGAAGTGCTTAGCCGCCATATTGTTGTAGTCCAATGTATCCATATCATTCTCCTTGTTCCTCGGAATAAGTGACATGAATGCCGAACCGGTTGCTATAAGTGTGACCGTCTTCTTCTCTTTTCCTTTGTCCACCACCTCTCTTTCCTTTGTCTCATCCGTTGAAGATGGATCTGCATTTCTAGTGAATCTGCCTCCTGTAAACCCTGGAGGTATTCTAAGACTGGATGGACGCCTCACCCGTCCACTCACTATTCCCCAAACCGTTTCTCACATAGAGCTCTTGTCATCATACTTTCCCAGTATATGAAGCCAGCTCCATTGAATATGGGCACCCTAGATGGTGGGCCCATAACCTGCAACTATGAGACCTCCATAGGACCTCAGAGTAGGTAGCTCACACGAAGCCTCCAAGATAACCCAGACCCCTTTGTGTTTGAGCAATAATAACTGCCACCCTCGCAGACAAATACTCTTACCACCTTTACCTCGTAAAGGCAAGACTATCTTAAGTCTTTAGCAAAAAGAATCTTTGAATTTGCTCCCTTGAGCAGTAAGTTATGAAGGGTCAAAGTTGACTTTTTGTACAGAAGCTCTCTAGGAGAGAGGGTCCAATCTATCAAATTTTTCTAAGTCCTATCTCTCTCTAAAACTCTATCTACTGAAGAACGGCACCAATCATAATAGTGTATCGTACATAAAGGTACATGTGCCGTTGTACTTTCTGTACGGCCATTGTACGACATGACCTAAAAGTCGACATATGTCATTTTTGGATTCGTTCCTGGAATCCCCGGAGATGCCGTAATCCAATGTGATTGTGCCACGTGGCGATTGATGTGACATCGACCGCAAACCGCCAAAAGCATATTGCGCGATCTCGGCATGCTTCGTGACTGTCCGATTAAGCCGGATTACAATCGTGGCCGTTATAAATACTTGCGCAATATTTGTTTCGCCTTCGAAACAAAATGCGCGGTATCCGTTTCGGATGTGCCGTACGCTGTACATTACAAACTGTATCTATGTCTAAATATTGCGTTGAATGAAGATAGCCGACGTGTTAACATTTAAATAACTATCAAACCCTATATCATATATCTTTGGGTTATAGTAGTTGGCTAAGGTTACAGGCTACCGGCTACTTTGGCGGACGGCAGGTTTCAGGTTCAAATCTTGGGCCCGCCAAGTTTATTTTGGTAAAATCTTATAACCTAATATCTGTTCCTTTCGGGATAGCATAGGGGGCCATGGCTCTATCTCCCTCTCCAACTTTCAGTGACTACGACAAGTGTGGGAGCTGGAGAGAGGAGTTAGAGGCAGATTGCTTGTGCTTCTTTTCTGCATTTTACAAAACCTAGAAAATACTAAAATAACCTTTAATTTCTATAATTGAGAGAGAAGATCCTCAGCTTTTGATTGGTGGTCACAAATTGAAAATCAGAAAAATGTGTATTGAGAATCGATGTTTTAATTGGCAAAAAAAACATTAACACCAATAGTGATACACGGTGTACTGTATAGTATACCATGAATCGTTATTAGACTAAAGAAATTATTAGTATTAATAACAAAATAGTGTCATTGATGCTAATTTGTGTATCAATCCCATCGTCAAAAAAATGTTTAATTATAATTTCTCCTTAAAGTTGATTTAGGTATATAGGATTCGTCATCATTACATATACGTTAAAATAGGTAGAAGTACAAAACCTGACAATCCGTACCACGTCGTGTCCTTGCCGTGAAATAAATCTATAACTCTAATTTGGGTTTGTTGATAAACAATCATTACGTCCTTAATAATAATACGCTAAAATAGGTACATGTAAATTGCGTCGAAAGGTACGGTTTTTGTCCTTTCATTCACTTGTATTTAAAATAGTAATAAGGGTTTTTTTCGCACGCATGAATATTATTACAGTAAAATAGGCGCGAGAACAACATATGACAAACTTTACATTGTGACGTGGTGCAGTCGATTCCATGTTTCGTGTCGTAAAACTCAATGACCGTATAACTTTAGTACGTTTATTCGGTTCAGTTTACTATCGTGTATCAAAGAAATTATAACGGCATGTATTATATGTATTTGTTTCTTTTCATTTAACTTACACCGAACTATGTGATTGATTTTAATTTTCCTTGTCATTCGCGTGGATATCGAGCGTTGTATGACATTAAATATAGACCATTAAGGTGCATATTGGGTTGTTTTATTATAATTCATACATTGTATAATGGGCACTTAATTCTAATAATGATGCGTATAGTCGCGTCAAACATATAACTATCCACTTATTAGTATCATTGTTAATTGTAATTGAGGGTCCAACGAGGAACAAACCACATTTAGGATACATGTTAATTCTAATTGGAGGTATAACGCCGACAAGAGCTGATCATCCGCTGTCGGAAGAGAATCATTGGCTGGTGCCGAAAACACGTGGCATGTTTAATATCCACGTATTTGCAAAGTTGGTGTGATCATACACGACGATGGAAAACCGTGTGCGAGTGTTACAACCCGCGAATGTCATCTCATCATTTTTTAGCCGTACAATTTGTAAGCTGGAATTGTTCCATGGCGTTGTCAATATTTTCGGCGACGACGTGATTTTTTAAATATTCTGCCAAATTGCACCAAATTTTATGTGTTCCTGCTTTTATTCTCTCGTTTTGAAATATTTATAATATTGAAAGCCCAAAAAACGTTCAAATATTTTAAATTTTGACGTGAGCAAACAGAATGGCGTTTCCCTCCATTTTTACCGTGCAAATTCAATTTCCCTGGCATGTTTTCTACTATATAAATGCATATGTGAAAATGACACATATTATTGTTATATAATACATAAAATTGTTTACAAGTACGACATCGAACACACACAAATTAAACTATCGAAAACCCTAATTGATCACTTAAATAAAAATGTCATAATCAATACTAAATTATTATTACACATACGACAAAACAATGTTATTTCAAATATTTTCACCGACGCGTCCGCAAAATACGCGTCATAAGCGACAACTCGCTTAGTCACTTGTAGATAGATCCACGTAGTGAACCGACATCGCATATGTACGGTCCACTAGATAATGTGTCATAAAAAACAATGTGGTCCCTTAAAAATATCGGTAGACGCCGTTCGCCCTCCACGTGTACCATGACCAACTTGCCGAAATCAATTCGTACGTTCCAAATCCTGTCCGTACCAAAATCACGTACTTCGTCATAAATGCGCCTTGTCGCATTTAAGGTACACGTCATTTTCGATAAATGTATGTCGTAAATAAAGTACACCTGTCGCATTATGTTTCGTACGTGCGACGTACCATTTTATCGTCGTCGATTATCTCACGTCGGATCGCTTCGCGATCCGCCGTCCATTTCCTCTCACATTTCGTGCCACTCAATTACTCCATTAAATTTACTCGTACATTTAATTCCCCCAATCCGCAAATCCTTTCGAACCTCCACAGTATATCACGTAAATGTATACGCACGAAACGTCGCGTGCGCACCAAATTTCATGTACGCACGAAACTAAATCTTCAAAAACAACAGAAACTGAGGTGGGGGGTCATATACGTAGAGGGGAAAACTTAGTGAGGGAAGTAGCGGGGGAGGAAGAAAGGAGAATGTTGGCTGAGGAGGTCGTAGCAAGGGATAGAATCCCAAGGGAGGGTTTAAATAGAGAAAGGGAGGAGTTTGTTAGGGTAGGGGATGTGGCAGAGGAGGTAGGGCAGGAGGGACCGGGTGCGAGGTGGTAGGTAGAGAGATGGTGGTACATGGCGCATTACAAAATAGGTTGGCATTCGAGGAGGGTGGAAGAGAAGGGGTTGGATTGGAGCTTGTATTGAGGGAGAGAGAGGAATCGGATCATGAAATAGATGACAAGGAGGAATCAGATGAGGTGGGGAGGGAAAAGACGGGGACGATAGGGTGGAAACGGGAAGTGAGATTTTGGGGGAGTTACAGAATGAAGGGGTTGGAGTGGAGGAGGTACGTGTACGCGAAGTAGAGGGGGGTAAAGAAGTCGATGCAAATTCACCCCTCAAGAACCGATACAAACGAGTCCATAGTGGATGGGGATAAGCCTACCGAAGAGGAGGAAGTGCCGGAAGAAACCATACCGTCGGATATTCCGGTGACGAAATACGACGACGACCCCACAACCTCGGATGACGAATCTTCGGAGAGCTCGAAAAGATGTGTGGAAGGAGAGTATGTGGACGAAGAAGAGGTAGTGGGTTTTCCTCCTTCGCCAAACCGCGATAAGGTTCTCGTGGCGGTACAACCGGCTCAAAATCCACCGAACCGTGAAGTTCTCGTCCGAGAGGAAGAAACCGGAATGGTTTTTTCCGCCCCTTGTTAAAGCTGAGGCCATGGATGGCTTCCGACCAAGGACGGCCCATTACATCCCGATGGAGGGATTGGCCGGATTATTTGCGTTATGGGGAGCCTCCGCCCATCGATCGGTGGTTGAACCCCGTCCTAGAAATCTTTGACATCCCTCCGAAAGTCCCCGCCCACCCTACATGGTTGTACATCGCAAAATACAACCATGCTTCGAATTTCCCATACATTAGGCATTTTCAACCTAATGATGACTGTTTCACTTGGGTTGTCGGTAGAGTGAATGGATTCAAGATTGATGTGCTGGAATTATTGCTCCATTATCATCCTTAGGACCCACGATTATTCATTATCCTTCGTTGTGGAATTCGAACTACAGACCTAAATGCATTTTTTAATGCCCGGAGGGTGGTTTGACAACGCTTCCGGAATGTAAAAGTAACACACACTTATCTTTGGGAAATTCCAAGGGTTCCACATGTCGATGAGCCCCCTCCACCACCGGAAATATAACAATTCAGGAATGAGGTTCAACTTCTCAATCGCCAAGTGGCGGCTCAAGAAGTAGCGATGATAGGGGTTCGTTACTTGATTCATAATTTGACTCGAGAGCTTGTAGAGGTTAGGCGACGTTGATGGGAGATGACGAAAGACATATTCATGCCCTTCATTCTACATTTTTGTGTCCCCCATTGGACTACAAAATTCAAAAAGCCTTTAGATAGTTTTTGTCTAACCCTTCTTCAACTAGGACCCCTGCTACCTTAGCAGGCAAATAGACAATATGATTGCACCCTTGTGCGGTCTAGACTCCCCTAAGTCCGCAGCAAGAAGAATCACTGAGCACGCCCAACCAGAAGATTAATCATCAAGTGGGAAAGATGCCAACATTTATACAAGCTCATTGGGAGAGAGGCGGCCACCTCTTGAATCCTCTAAGTCTTAAACCCCTCTCAAAACCCCTCTCTACTGATATACAAACCAACTGAATAACTCTACAGTAGAGAAAGGTACTATGTCTGATGTTTTTTTTGTACGGCCTGTGTACGACAAGGCCATGGAGTAGACGTCTTTCTCCTCTAGAATTGTTCCCACGCTCCCCGAGATTTCCGCTTTCCAATTCTATTGTGCCACGTGGCGCCATGTCATGTCACGCCCGAAACGGCCAAAGCGGCCATTCGATGGTCTCGCCGATGGTGCGTGCCGTCGGATGTAAACCGAATTTTAATATGAGCCTTAAAAACAAATGTTCGGTATATTTGTTTCGTGCGTGTCTTTGTTCGCACCATCTTACAACGAGCCTCTATGTTTGTTATCTCTAATTCTGTTTAACCTGATTAAGGTTCCTTAGCAATTTTTAAACACAAATCACACCCTATATACTCTAACGAAATTCTACGACAAACCGGTTAGAGTTGACGGCTACGCCTTGCTCTGCCGGTTGAAAGTTTGAGTCTTGGCGGAGCGAACCTTTTCTTAAGAGTGACTTATGTTACTCTAGCTAAGGCAGCCATGGCTCCACCACTCTCTCTCACCTTCAGTAACTAAAACAAGTATGGGGGCTAGAGAGAAATGGTGGAGGCAAACTGCCTGCGCAGACCTAGAAAATACCCTCTAAATCTATTGATTTTAACACATTCGACAAAGAGGTATCCCGATTTCTCCCTCACCCTCAATTGTGTGCCCCATTGTTTTGCCTGTTTTTTTCTTTGTCTATACGTGTATAAATTTCGTGTTTCACTTCCCTTTACTCATCTTATGTACGGTAAATTATTTTTAACTGTTTTTATGGATTTCTTGATGTCACATATAGGTCTGGTACTTTTAATTCCCGGATTAACGACGAGACAGTGTCGTCGCTGGATGAACGGTGAATTGACAAAAAATCATAGGTAGTCCGCATACGTTTACATGTCAAGTTATACACAGGGAAATAAATGTGACATGAATGAATTAGCGAAGACAATTAGTCGTCGCTAATAATGCTACATCAACATTTTTTCGCTAATTATTGCCGGTCATCATAACATTTTGGGTACAGGAGCTACATGCAAATTGAAACTTATTCTTTCTATTTTGTTTGTTTTCTTGTTTATTGTGTACACAGTATCAAAAAGCCAAAAGATGGTGGGTAGAAAGGAGGTCCATGCTTGATGGGATAAGAGAGACAACGAGTACATTTTTGACTTCGAGTTTTGGGACGCGATCGGTGGCGGTTACTAGGGCATTGCCGGGACGAGGACGCATGGAAACCGCTTGGGTCACGGTTATACACAAGGATTTACTTGAAGATTTTGAACGGTTTAAAAAAGCGGCTATAAAGATGTCCACCACCATTCTCGGGGACATCGCACGAGACACGATAAGACGAAAAAGAGAAGAGTACGGCCCGGAATGGTTCAATAATGATGGGTCCGAAACACACCCAATAATCAATGAAAGGTGAGTCCAAGGTGTCAAGAAAAGCACAACATCGTTGTGCATGCACAAAAAGGGAAACTACAATTTAGTCTTGAGAAAGAGGACTACATCGAGCGAACCGTAGCCTTCCACATGGGCGTACTAAAACGAGATTTTCTAGTAAGCCACGTTTGATTATGAAGTTATTATGATAATTTTTTGTTTTTTTTTATTGAGTTTTCATTTCGTATTACTTCCTACTTAATGACATATACTCACAAAATTTTAATTTTTTAATTTTGGGTTTGTGGTCGCATGTATACCAGGAATTTTCTATGAAGATCTCGTGGAAAACATGGATGAAACACACGTGATCGTCAACCAAGACAATAGGAAGACATTGGGGTTTTGAGGGGATGATGTGTTGAAATATGCCGACGTCGCCGGAGGAGGTGAATCCATGACTTTTATGGTACGAATCACAGGTGGGGTGAACGCACAAATCGAGAGCCCGATGATAATTTTTGCAAATGGTGCTCGAAGTTACCCAATACAAGGTTTACTAGACAACGTCCTGGGTGAGTCTTTTCTCTATACTCAAATTTTAATTTCATTTTATTGCACGATTTTCCTTTCACGAAGATTTCTCTATGTCTTAATCTTGCTGGGACAAATGTATGCAAGCGATATGAAGTGTTAATTATTTTATGTTTGTGGTCCATTATACATGTTTTCCGGTGTTTGTTACCGGACCGGTCCGAAAGGTTAGAATGATAAAACGGTTTTCCTACAATGGTTCGGAGAGGCGAGGGCTTTTAAAAGGACGGGTTTTGGATGGCAAAAAATCATGTTCTTCGACAATTGTGGTGGTCATAATATCTCAGATGACTTGGAGCGAGTTCTACAAGCGAAAAAAACAATTCTACACTTCTTCCCCCCTAATGCAACGCATCTTGTTCAACCGGCTGACTCGTTCGTCATTTCTGAAATCAAGGACGTGTGGACTCGCATATAGGACAGTTGGAAAGCTAAAGGTATCGAAACCGGCGAATGGGCTAAACCTTCGAGCCATGGGTGGTCCGGAAAATTGGTTGGACCCGGTAAGGCATTTTTTCAGAAATTGGGAAGGGACTTCATACGAGAGGTTAATGCGATGATAGACAGAAACGCGATAAGTTATGTGTAAAAAGCCATGATTTCATGTGGCTTGTCCTTACGTAACGAACTGTGGGAAGAAGACATGCTCACGCAGCAATTGCAAGCAATAATCGCCAAACACCGCAACCACATCGAAGGGGAGGTAGTGGAACCCCCTTGCCCGAGGGCAAGAGAATTCCTCCGAAATATTGAAGATGTCGACAGTCAACGAGACAATATTTTCACCAAGGGGGGCGAAGAGCGGCAGCGAGTTTTAAAGATTTTATACAATTACATATTGTGATTTTTTTTTAAATCGTAGTTTGTGAATGGTTGTTCAATTATATAGTAGAAATGGAAGTAATAATCATGGCAACCTAATGTAGGTTGTTCTTTAAGTTTAGAAGCTATTCACTTCGTAGGAAAAACAAGATTTTATATGTGTGTAGGATTTTTTATGGGATAATACAATGATGATTTTTAAAAAGCTTACATGTTGTTTATAATGACAAATCGGAGGCATTTAAATTTTGTCGTGTGTTTATCCTAAAATGTTGTTAAAGTGGTATACGGAAAATGGAGTGTGCGTGTACACTATATGTATGGACTTTGATGCATTCTATATGATAAACTAACCAGCGACGAGTACACTTTGTCACTGGTTAGTCATCCATCGACGAGTTTGAATTGTTGTTAATTTATCATGGGGAACTTCCACGATATTGAATTTTTTCCTTATCAGCAACGAGTCTGCATCGTTGCTGGATTGAAATCCAAGGGTGAAACTGTTTTGTCGTTATCTCCGACAAAGCACAATCTGCCCAATTGATTTGCTGCCAATGTAACGACGACCTTGTGTTATCGCATGCATGGACTTACAGCGGCGACATTGGTTCCTCGTTGGTCCATGAGGAGCGAGTTTTCATAGTAGATGGATAAGGTTATAACTATTATCAAAGACGCCCATTTTTACTTTGCATCAATTTAACATTTTGACAGAGAAGAAAACAATCAAATCCAATGAATATAAAACCACATTATTCCATGTAATAAAAGTACAGTACGGCCAAGGTAAGCGGTGAGCAGTACTAAAAATGAAGTCATAATGTCGGCTTATACGGATAATACATAAAAGAGAACATGTCGATCACAGTAAATACAATTCAACACGAAAAAGTTATCAGGTCAAACATGAAACAAAATGAAAAAAGACAAAATGAATAAAAGAAATAGCGTAAATTCACACAAATAAAGTCATTTATAACAACAACGGAAGCTAAGATAAAACAATTGTATATTTCACGGTGACATCCTTTACAACATTGTACTAAACAAAAATTGTGTCGAAACCATTTAATCTACAATATGATACAAAGCCATATGTTTTACAGTTTTCTTAGGGTTTAAGCCTATAAAATAGAACCCCTTACTAAAAAAAAATATAAACCTTGGTAATACTACACACAATATCTAAGTGGTAACGATCCGTCACGGCGAAGTGATGTCCTTGCAAAGTTCTCCACGGTTTGCTCCAAACGATGTCTTTCGCACCAACACCTCGTAGAGGAGCCTAACTTCTTCCCAAAGATCATATGTTACCGTGAGGTGTGGATAAATGTTTTTCTCAGACAACTGCTGGTATTGAAGATGAAGAAGAGGCAGCAGTAGTCATTGTGGAACAAATCAAGAGAGGAAGCTTCCACAAAGATTGATGGTAGAATAACAACTTTGACAGATAATAACTTGCAATACAGGGAGACAATAGTCCTACAAATCTACCACATTGTAGATAACATACAGAGGAACATACACACAAAATTTCACTAAATTTTGCGGACATGTCTATGAGATATTTAGAGATGAAATTACATAAAACTGAGTGTCCAGTTTTCATATCATTTGTTCCCCTAAACTCCAAAATTTTCTGAGTCCTACTTTCATACTGAACATATACTAAACTGTATGGAGGCATTCCAGCCGTACGATTAACAAAAATATTGTGAGTATACCTGTATACAGAAGGTATGTCATAAATCACGCATTCTACACTAATCAACTAATTCACTACAGACAAAATTATGTTTTAACAATTATTTACACCGACAATCAGATCACGATAATAGAGAAAAGATATCGTGATCTAGTCACGCCTCGTCAACAGTTTTCGGCGCCAGCTGTCATCCGTGCGATCACCAATTTCGGCACCGTGAGAATCACGTGGTCCTTACCGAAAGTATGTATGTCCACGGAGGACATACTCAAACATTCCTCGCAGCAGACGACGCATGTCCTTAGTGTGACTGAACCGTGAACCCCCAATTTCACTGTCACACTAATTCTAGCAAATTCTGAACCAGACTTACCCAAAAATAAACAAAGTCCTGAACAACTCTCTCTCTCTCAAAACCGAGAAATAAAGAAGACTAAAGCTTTCCAAAAACAACAATAAGTACAACGACCGTCGGATGGGTTTCACCGAATGAAGAATCTGAATGTCAATTATAATATCGGATACAAAAGATAAACACAGGGAAAAGGAACAACAAGGGATACATGAGTTCGACAATAGGGAGTAAAGCGGAAAGAGAGAGTGGGAAGACGAGAATGAGAGAGAATAATAGGGAAAGGGTACGGGACAGAATGAGAGAAATAAAGAGAGAGAGAGAGAGTGGAAAGAAGAGAGCGGGGAGATTAATAGAGATAGGGTATGGAACAAAATAAGAGAGAGAGGGAGAGCATGGGAAGAAGAGGGGGACATAGAATTTTAGAAAGAGGGTACGGAATAGAATAAGAGGGAGAGGGAGAGAATGGGAAGAAAATAGTGATAGAGAGTAGTCGAGAAAGTATATAGGACAGAATGAGTGAGATAGAGAAAGTTGAAAGAAGAGAGTGACAATCAATAATAGGTAAATGGTACAGAACAGGACGAGTGAAAGGGAGAAATTGGGAAGAAGAGAGTGCGAGAGAGAGTAGAGAAAGGGGACGAGAAGAATGAAAGAGTTTTGACAATGCGAAGAGGGAGAGGGAGTGAGAAAGGAAAAAATGATAGAGAGGGAAAGAGAGTGAGTGAGGGATGAAAAACCAGATACAACGGCACACTTACCCCTGCTATTCTTCGTATATCGTAGGTGATGGACGCGCCCTTCTATGTTGTATCGCCATGTTATTGACAGCCCGAATACTATTGTAAACCCCAAAATAATCCATGGCATAGTGGATGTTGTTTCATCACGAGAGGCGGCGGATTCACGCATCTTCTTCAAAAAATGGAAAAGTTATGTGAAAATGGCCCCCCGATATTTGCACGTCACCCACCGGTTGACGAGGACGTGGATGCGATTGGTCAGAACAAGAATATGTTTTTTGTGTTCTGTCCGCACTCGCCGCTATTTTGTTATCTTTTCATGTTTTCAAGGCGCTGCGTTTTTTTCCATCCTAAATTGTGTAACTTTATTATAATATGCACACATTAAGACTCTAATTTGGTGACATTTTGTGTGTCAAACCCCATTATAGAGTCAAACTTAACTCTAATCAAGGTATATTTCGTTTGTTGGTCTGGTATTACCGTTATGTTTCCATTTGACCATGTAATAGGGTACATTTGTACTCTATAAAGTTAGACGGACCTCAAATACAGTTCAAACGGCAACGTAATAGAATTAACTTTCTACGACTATACAACATGTGTAAGCACGCGACAGTACGCTTTCGTAACATACGCATTTTTTCGCATGTGAGTATGTCATCCATTCACATTATCACACACAAAAACATACGTCTGAATGCACGCGAACGCCTACGTTGCAAAATCGACTTGACGTTTATTCTAAGCGCAGTTATGTATGCGACCGACATATGTTCATTACAATTTCTGTACGATTTTCGGTATCTAAGTACGATGATGTACGAACAACCACCTTCCGTACACCACACTATTCATGAAATATGTACGGTAACACCATTGACGCTAATTCACAAGAACCGTAATTAACGTCACGTAAAAATTAGAATCAGGCACTGTATTTCGGGTATCAATTTCAAAATTTTGGGGTGCCGATATAGAGTACATTAGTGTTGTAACGATTCACGGTGTACCTCGGGCCACAAGCCCACAATCCACCGTTCGAATTCTAGGGTAAGCGCCAAAAAGTTTAGAAGACATAGCCGTACAATAAGTACAACTGCGCCGAGTGTCAAATTTTTGTAAAGATTTCACAAGCAGTCGAGCACTCACATAAAACAAACGTAAAATGTAGAGAAAATAGTTGCGGACACTCCCTGACATTTTTGTCCGACAGCCTGGCGACTGCAGCCTGCTGCATGGAATATTGTCGGTGCAGGCTGTCGTGCATGAGATTGTCGGTGCAGCTGCCTTTCAACCGCAACCGTCGGATGACGACCGACAAGCGCGCATGTGAAAAAAAAAAATTTGAATTGGCGAAAAAGACATTAACATTAATAGCACGGCGTACTGTATAGGATAGCACTATATAGGATCTGATCAAAAACATCTCCGGACACTCCTTCCCACACTATTTAGATTGCATCCTGGTTATACAAACGACAGATTGTCGGTGCACGCCGCCAATTCTAAAACAGCATTACGAGAACAAGGTTGGAACCTTGGCCGATCGATCAGAATCCGGGTTCAAATATCTTTGGCGTCATTTTATAAATTATTTTGCCAATTCGACGGCGCGCCATTTAGACCGTCAATAAATGGAGATGCTTGCAACTATTGGATGTTTGTCTGTTACAGCCTGTCATAGTACAAGAATCGCACGGAAAAATTGGATCGACGTTTGGTGTCCGAACTCCGAAGCAAAATTATAAAATTTTGAATGTCCGGAGTTTTTCCCTTATCTGTATTGTCTACGGATAATTGGATAGGCGGCCTTGAGTGCACGAATTTAAGAATCTTCTGTCGACGAATTATATGCTTGCTTAAGGCGTGGATGCAGTGAACAACGGAAGTTTACTGTAGTTGAACCCTAAGTCTCATCAGGCGTTCTTCAAGACCGCACAAAAAATAGCAGCTAGGCTACGTGGCGTCCACCTGTCCATTTACACGTCCGGTACTCCGATCGAATAGACGAATACATGACGAAGGTCAAAACACATTTGGCCCAAGCAGCATTTTTAGTTTTTTACTCGTTTCCCTGATTTGTTGGATTAGCGTGGAATGCGACTAAACAATCGGATCTTCACATAAAATGCCACGTAGGCCGAACTGTCGATCACATGGAAAGATAAAGTACAAATCACATGTCGTGCTACAGTACATCGGTACACCGTTAATCTCTATTAGAGTGGACAAATTACAGTGTAGGGAAACAGAGAGCATTGATAACTACAGTACTCTGTGTTCAACAACCGAAAGCGAACAAGTTTAGCAGACAATATACCACAGTAATTTATCTACATGTTCTCATAGTCTAGACGCTAGACGACGTTTAGGCATGTGAAAACACTCAAACAGGTTCGCACGATTTGCCCGAGTCTTTATTGCTATGAATCAAATCTGTGTGTCGACTCCATCATCTGACACTTTGACGAACAGTCAACGTAAAAAACGTCATGAATTAGTATAATTGAAATTAATTAAATCGCACCTAGCTTGGCATAAAAACTGGTATTATAAATTATATTTTAAGTTTAAGGATATTACTTTAGGGGCGCCGATAAAATGTGATTAACACAAATAACAATTCAGTGAATTCACGGTGTACTGTACTGTACTTTACTGTACTATACTGTACTCTCGTGCTGTAGCAACGTTCTGATAGAGACATATGTGATTCAAAACACCAGCACAGATGAAAAGTTACATGAACAGCGTCGCATGTCACGCTACACAAAGAACGGGAAAAAGACGTTCAACTGCCGGTAAACTGGCAACTAAAACCGTATACGCTATGACCATGGAACTGGAGGTCCTTCAGTGCACAGATTGTAAAGTACAGGTAAGTACTGTACAGTACTGTAACTTGCAGCTTGTAAAGACCGAAAGTAGCCTGCAGTATTTAAGGACATAAAGTGATCAGCAATACTTTTGAGTTTTGACTACTGCAGAAATTCCTGCAGCCAGGGAAATGAAGTGAAATGGTGTCATACTACCACTGTATTCCTGTCACTTCTCAGGAAATTGTAGCAGGAACCATGTCTGTGACATCTCATAACTCCGAGATTAGCGGTCTTGATATTATGACAAGAGAGCCTCTTCCTAAGCCTGTTTATGAAATCATGTCTCACGGAGTAGTAATGACTGATGAGCAGATTGCTATGTTGAAGCATCAGATTACAGTTTACCGTACATGTACTCAGGAGCTTTTGAAGATTTATTATTCTGCTATGACGCCAACATCTGCCAGTATGTTTACTGGATGTATGTGTTTGTGGTTTGTTATTTTTTGTCTCAAATTTTATATTATTGAAGTTACCAGTGTAATAATTAGGGTATGAATTGGTAGTCTATTGATATGCATTATTAGCTGCTTTTTTTTTTTTTTTTTCAACAAATTTTCCTGGAGTTGTTTCTGGCACAACTGAGTTTTCCACTGTTCACCTCTCTTCCTTGTTTCAGCAATTATACTTAGTTAATCCTCTTGTTAATGTATATACCAGCCTATCAGTTATGGTTGTCAATACTAGTTCTCGATTGACAGCTGAGTTCAATTCTGATCCACACGAATTTTGGTCAAATTTTTGTTTCAACATTTTTTTGTTTTGCAGTTCTCTCCTCTCCCTCTCCCTCTCCCTCTCCCTCTCCCTCTCTCTCTCAGCCGTGGCTGTCCTCTCATATTGCTGTGTGGGGAAATATTTCTACATTTAGTTTTATATTTTTTGGCATAGGACAAGTTATAGTATTGTTTACGTTGTTTAATATAACATACTAAATCCGGTCGTCTTTTAGCCTTTTGATAGACATTTCCAGTCGTTTTTTTCCTCTCTTTATAGGTTTTTTTTTCCCCGCATGTTTAATTATGGATTTTTTTTTGTTTTTTGTCGTATGAAATGGCATTAAGGGTTTTCTGTCTTTCCTGTTTTACGTTCTCTGAATACAAATTCATTCTTTTTGCAGAATGGTGTTACATAGACGCTTTTTTGCAAATTTGCTTTTCTTTTTTTCTTCATTTTTATTGTTAAATCCAAAATGCTCTTACAATTGTAGTTTATGTCGACGGTTTTTTTCTCTTTCTTATCTGTCTGTATCCGACGTTTGTCCCTTCAGTCAATTTACTTCATTGAGAAATTCCTTATTGCAGGTAATTTTGTCAGGCATGCTTAGTCTTTGGTTCTTTTCACTTTTTTACCTGTCTGTAACTACTCTTTGTCCCTCTTTGCCATTTAGACTTTGAGAATTCCCTGTTTGCAGGCAATTTTGCTGGATATGCTTACGCTTATGACAAATTCCTTTTTCCAGGTAATTTTGTCGGACATGCTTATACTTATGATCAGCATCCGGCTCATCCGTTAGTGAAGCCACGTCAGAGATGGAGTCCACAACCTGCTCAATTACAACTTTTGGAAAAGTATTTTTCTGAGCTTGCGGGCACACCACATAAAGCAAAGCTGAAAGAGATAACACTCGAACTAGCGCAACATGGGCAAATTACGGACACCAATGTGTATAATTGGTTCCAAAACCGAAAAGCTCGTGCAAAGAGGAAACAATCGAGTGGCACAAATGGAAATGACAAGGAGAGTGAAAATGATAAGGAAGATGAAGCGGGAGATGGTGAAGAAGATGAAGCGGGTGAGAAGAAACCAAGATTGGAGAGTGAAGACAGGGAGGAAGATGGAGAAGATCATGTCCAGGAGGGAGGAGAAGTTGACGATAACGGGAATGTCGAATTACTACAGCCAAAATTGGAGCTTGGACTTCCTGAATCTACATCTGCACTAGGTGGGGATGGACCAAAACATGCCATTTACTTCAGCAATGTATGTTCATGAGTTTAAGTCTTTTAAATCAATAAAAGCCATAAGCTGTCGATGCAGGAGCTGGTGTAAATATGGTGTTTGCTGATTTTAGCAGCTCCCTGGAGTTAAAAAGCTCAACTGCAAATATCTTCAGTCACGGCCCGACAAATGTTTAGTAAAGAAGTGTAGTGAGGAGGTGCTTTTGTCACTAGCATAAATCTCACGGGAGGTTTAATTGAAATGGTACTGTATGGTGGATCGGGTGACAAATGGTTTTTATTTGCAGCTCGGAATTTCTATGTGGAAAACACTGGCCGATTGATTTCGAATGTCACAGTATGTAGACTTTTCTATTTTTAGAGTTCCATGGGTGCATATCTGACAAATAATAATGCCGGTTTTTATGCGCAGATCCTGGGAAGAAAATGCAGGTAACTATCAATGGCAAATCATGGGATGTTCCATTAGGATTACTTGATGTGAAAACTAGTTTTGGAGAGGGCTCTATTCTTGTTGACTCTCAAGGAGTTGTAGTTCCTACAAATGAGGCTGGTGTCACTTTGAAGCCATTGGAAGAATCTGGAAATTACACTCTCAGGTATATCTCTTTTGCTAAACATCTGGGATGATCCTGGGAATTACACTCTTAGTTATCTTCCTTTTACTTGACGAGTCGCTCTACTGTGTCTCCAGTAAAAAGGACAAATAGGATATTGTTTCAAACGTTAACAGGATATCATGTAAGCATATTATGTATTTTCTTTCAGTTACCTCTTTTACTCAAATTTCTCTCCTATTGTTCCTTCCAATTTCATTTTCAAGTCTGCAATTCTTGCGGACTAATGGCATGGTTTTGACAAACCATGGTTGCAAGGTTTTTTT
>JBBHKE010002521.1:40000-112500 GCA_037447655.1 Zygnema cylindricum | reverse complement strand
CTAAGTGTCCAGGGTTCATAAACTACAGCAGTTAACTCTCTTGATATTTGTCAAGCTTGTAATAGGTGACAAATGTTGACATATCTGACAAACATCACAGGTATAATGAATGTCACCTCCTATCCGCTTCCTCCATCTGGAACCTTTGGCCACGGCTGCATGATCTTGTTTTTCGGTCTCCCTCTACTTGATACCATCTTCCACGTGTTGGTATCGAACGAATATCCTCAAAGCTATATCTTCTCATACCCAAATCATCATTATTTTTTTCGCCTTTTGTGCACAAATCAGCTTCAACCGACTCCCTTATTTCCTTTCTCAGTCTATTTTCCATTTACTTGCTCCAAATATCACTTGCAAGTAGTCGAAAGAAAGACTTTGGAAGTCCTTTTTCCTCATAAATTGGGCGTTACAACCTCGGCCACCCTCGCCCACGACTATATACTTGTATCCCCCATCACCTTCGAGAACCAATCCAAACGGCTCTTCGATTTCCTTCGGCCTTGTTGAATAATGATATTACCAATGACATAGCCTGGCAACTACACCGTGTATCGCTTTTAGTGTTAATGTTATTTTTGCCACCTAAAACATCTTCTCTCCGTGCCTGTCGGATTGTTCATTCGACGGTTGCGATTGAAATTTGAAACTTGTAATGTTTCCACTTTTAGGTATTAATTATGCCACCCCAAGGAGAAACGAGTGGTGCTCGTGAGATTAGAGCTCGTTCTCAACGGTTTTTGTGAGAGGATTGAGGGTCGTTTTAACAAGAGCACACCGAACCGCGTCATTGGTCTTCTAATGTCACCCCGTCAACGCCGTACTCCATTACAAAGCTCCTCGACAAGACTGAAGTCATGGCTTTCATTTGGTCCCCTAATCTATTCCCGGGAGGTCTTTTGGACTAGTCTACGATCTTCCTCACGTTATATTTTCTCCAAAACCCCATTCCAAGGCTTTGATTTTGATTTTAGGTGGCTTTCGAGATGGTTTGAGGACGTGTCCCGTATAATGTTATACCTCTTTTGACTACAGGATGTCTTGTTGAGCCAAGCCGAAAAATTTGCCCAATAGCCATAGGGGAATTCTTATACCCCTTTGGTGGCCGATGCTATGTGCCTGTACTATATACATGTATATATACTATACATATACGGAATATTCCACAACCATTTTTCACCACACCAGTTTGGCGAGAGTTGTGAGCCAGGTGGTCATGGTCTGCGAGCCCTTTTAGGCCTACACCTGGATTGGGTGGTCCTCTAGGTGATTGTGGCTTAACACCTTTAATACTGTTGATGACGACGCTATTTCCCGGTAAACCAAATATTCCCTTTGCTTTCTATTTTAGGCCAAGCTCTCTCACTTTCCCTCTTAGAGGACCCTAGGGTGGTGTTGCCACCTTAGAATCTGCTACAGAATTTGCCAAAGTGATCCTTTAAGGGCATCCTTTTCCACTTTAACTCGCCTTTCGGCTTTACGGGCGCCAGCTACAACCTCTCCTCGTTGTTATTTCTTCTATCACGGATGACACGCAGATAGTGGACCAAGGAGACAAGTTATCTCCACGGTCCATCGTTTCACGAAGTAACTTTGTAAGATCTGTCTATTTGTCAAGCCATTTAAGTGTGTGGCGACGTTCGTCTTTTTCCTGTAGGGTGCCGCCTAGTTGGACATGGGGTATTCAATCGAACGGAGGGATCGTTAGCCCTCCAATAAGCTTGTCTCCCAATTTCCCATAGTAGTTTAAAACTAATCCCCGTGGCCGAAATTGCGCCAACAACGTATCTTGTTGACAACATCCCTTTTCTAGCGTGTTAATCAATTTTCTGTTGACGACTAAATGGAGGAAGATTCAGTACCATCTCACCCGGGCTCTTCTTTGGACTCGTGTACTCTTCCGAAGCCAAAGTCAGATCCCACAATTTCCATTCCTTATTGCGAGCAATAACTTTCACGTGCAGCAAAGCGTATCGGAGCAACTAGCCGCCGTTAAATTTCAAAATTTCCTACCTGCACTACCTTCTGCTCAATGTGGTCCTCACCAATCCCACTGACAAATGTTTTCCTCTCATGCAGTATTGCATATGAGCGTGGCGGCTCAAGACACAACGGCTTCCAAGGAACAAGATTACGCTCACCGAGACTTGGCAAACCAATTCGACTTGTTTGTGGTGGAATTTTCGGGATCTCTATACAAGTCCTTCAACGACATCCTTCACGAGCGTGCACGATCCAAAGGTACCAGGAAGTCCTCCATCGAGCCTTCTAGCTGCTCCTTAACAATTGCCTTCTATCAAGCTCAGGAGGTGGCCTCCTCTGACAAAGCACGATGGCAAATGACAAGCAGGGCCATCCTGAGCTTCCACCAATGGATCCTGTCCACATCGACGACCTTCGCGATTGTGGACCTTAGCTTCTCAGGGTAGTAAGTAGTCATCTAGCGAAGTTTTGTGTTTGGTGGGTAGTCATCTACAGTAGTTAACTTGGAAGGTACGTGTTTTAGTTGACGTTGTTCGATTGTTTAGACTTGGCCCATTTTCCTTTGCCTTTTGTATTGTTTTTCTTTCCCTTTGTACCCAAATGATTTTTCCACTGCGAGTTTTGCAAACGAGTTGCGTTTTAATGTCGCAAATGTATTTATGTGACAAGTATCACAAATGTCACAAATATGACGACTGTGACAAGCATCACAAAGTTATAAACACGATGAATGTGACAAATGTGACACGATAAATGGGACGAACCACTCACTTGAGAACAGCCGAAAAGACGGAGTTTTTCCAAATTAGGACAGCCGTCTGCCAGGTGTCCCAATCCCTCGTTTGACACCTGGCGACACCAAGAGACGTCCAACTCGACCAATGTTCTGAACGAATGGGAAGTTAAGGCCAGCAAAAGGTGATCTCCAGCCTAAAGGGAAAAAAAGAGAAACATAAGAAGTAAAAAAGTGAAAGTAAGAAGAGAGAAAGAGATAAGAGAAATGTAAGACAAGAGAGAATAAGAGAGGGAGAGAGAGAAACAAAAGGAGAGAGAGAAGCAAATGGAGAGAGAGTGCGAACAGAAATTATTGACAAGCTCTTGAAGTATTTCACATTACTTTTTTATTGATTCAGAATTGAGAGAGAGCGAGGGAGAAAGAGATGGGAGAGATAGAGAGAGAGCGTGTGGGGGAGAGGAGAGGGAGGGAGAAATTTTACATGTTTTACGTTATTCACACTAAGTTTTTGAAGATGTCCCCCCGATGCCATCACAAAGGCGGCCAATGCTTTGTCACTGAACCCTCGAAGGCATAAAAACTCTAAATTCGATTAAAACCAGAAAGACAATACAAAACCAGAAACCAAAAATCAAAATCACAAAAAAGTCAAAATCACAAAAGGCCAAAATCTTAGACAAATTCGTTAGCAAATACGAAATACATCTACGACAAGTAATACTAATAATAGCATTGATTTTGTCAAAACACAACCAGTAATTGGTTTAGCAATTAAAGCAAACAACTAGTTAAATAATCCCATTTTTCATCGAAAAAATTCAAAACCTCACTTTTTCTGAAGGAAGTCTATGATTTCGTAATTTTATGCGCAGAAGCACGAAACATGGCCTAATTTATGTGGTCCGTGTGATAAAGGAACATCAGAAATAAACTGGCGTGAAACTTGTACTCAATGTAGACAGATTTGACAACCAGAATATCCACACTAAATTACAAAAAACCACAAAAAATTGCGAGGAATGGTATTACAGAAAAACTTGCTATCGATATCCACACAAATGACAGTGAACCGTGTACGTAAAAATTCTCTCTCCCTCTCTTTTCATAAACCTTCTCCTCCATTCCCTCACTTCCTCGCTCCGTCCTCCCTCACTCCTTTCTTCTCTCTACCTTTTGTAAATACGACGCAAATGTTGCTTGTGCAAATTCGGAATCCACGCTATCTAAGGTAAAATTTTTTCAACCTGATCTGAGTTCCATCCTTTGATTTAAAGAACGTTAATGTTTCGACATGGTGAGACATGCACGCCAAAAATTCATCTGAGAATCCACACTATTTAAAGTACACAAGTCCAGAGCCAACCTGAATTGCCCTCGTTTGATTGAAAGGACATTAAGGTTCCGACAGCCGTCGGCCAATCGTGCAAGGGCAGCATCGCTTAAATTTGGAATGTGGTCCAAATTAATGTTTTTGAGTTCAGGACAACAAGCCCCAAGGGCGGCAACTCCAACATCCGTTAACTTCCTGAACTTTAACACCCCCAACAAAAGAAAAAGATACGTTATGAGCATTCGATTTTGTTCCAAAAGAAAAAGATATGCTATGAGCGTACGATTTCCTTTTCGTTTTCTTGTCAACAAGACAGAATTTACAGAATAGAAGCATTAAACAAAAAAAAAATCAGAAAAGAAATAACAAAACACAAGTACCGAAAACAGCATTATTGATAAAATTTGAAAAGCAAGTCAGGTAGGAGAATAGAACGAGTGAAACAAATCAGAAACATGTTCGATGGGTAAGAGATCAAGCATTTAAATTTAATTTTCAAATATTGTGGAACAGATTTTGTCTCAATCTGATGGATGAGGTCCTGAAAGATACCCAGATTTAGTTAGCTTATTTATATCATTTGTCTTCCCGTTTGGATATGCAATTAGAACATAGTTCTCTAAAATTTGTTATGGTTTGATTAAACAAAGTAAATGCACATCAAATTATTCCCCATGGTTTAGATAATACAAATACTCATGCTAACTGATAAGAATAGTAAGATTAACTGGTGTTACCTTACAGATACTCATATTAACTGTATATTGCAAATAGTACAATTAACTGGTTTTCCCTTACAAGCAATTTCCGATGTTGATTTCCAATAATTGCCCTCCCAAGACCACCGCAACTTCACTCAATACTCCATCGGTCAAACTTCTAACTCCCGAAAGAGAGAGATTTTTCAAAACTTTCATTTTTTGCAAAGAAGGTAACAACTTCCTTGCATCGAGATGTTCACAACCATCCACCATCAAACTCTCGAGCTGATTTCCCAAAGAATTTGCTAAAGCTTCAATACCCAATTCTGATACAATAGAGCAATATTGAAGGTCAATATGTTTGAGAGAAGGGGACGCCTGGATTATGGACTTAATGCCTTTGTCAGATAACCGATAAGCCCCTTTAAGGGATAAAAATTCGAGATTTGAGAGAGAAGATGGACCAGAAGCTATGGTGGAAGATAAAGCCTGGTCTGACAAACAACGCCCACACATACCGAGTTCCAATACCTGCACAAGAAACGTAAAAGTTTTTTTTTTTTTTTTTAATTTGAAAAACTTGAGTTAGTCAGTATGAGCTAGGAATTTAAAAAGTAGACAATAGTACATCAGAAAATGTCATTGTTTTGCTAAAGGAAAAAAAAAAAAACTGCGCTGTCAGAAATGGATCTAGAAACGTTTTAAGCAAGGACCTGGCTGGAAAAAGAAAGCGGGAAAATTGTCTCAACAAGGTGAATCAATCAACCAATACTGTAAAAAACAGCCGCTCTAATTAGAGCTTCAAACATCCTTTTGAAAAATCTCAGAAACACTCAAAAACATCCATTCAAAGAGCCAGACATGCATTTAAAGAGAATATGTCTCACCTGTACATTTTTTAAAGAGCACGGCGCTAAACTTTCTATGAAATCAGCCTCAGTAATCATTGAGCAGTCAGCTACTCTCACTTCCGACGAAGCTGCTTCCAACAAGACTTTAAAAACTTTAGAATCCATTTTTCTCCTTTCACATATTCCTGCGGTCAACTGTTTCAACATAGCATCTGGAACTCCCACCATTGATTCAATATATTCGGCATTTTCACTGACAAGCTTGACACACATCCTCTGTAAACTCTCTACCCCAGCCATTCCAAAATTTCCTTTTACACCTGATTTCAAACGTGTAGGTTGCCAATCCACAATTTTCTTTTTTTCTTTGGTTTCTCCTCCAACTTTTGCATCTTCTCTTGCAGCTAACGCTGCTTCTCTCCCTTCTACTAATCGCCTCGCAACCTGAAAAGGTCCCGGCCAATCAAATTGCTCGCTTGTTCCTTCTCCAACATTATTTTCACTGTTATCTCCAGCAAAATGAGCAAAATGAGCTGCCCTCCTTTGTGCAATCTTTAAATATCGTTCCCGGTTTCTCGAAATCACACCGTCCTGTTTGATTCCCTCTCTATTTCCTTCTTCTCTACCATCTTCTTGGATATCATCGACGTTTTCAACAACTTCCTCAGTAGGGACAGGATTGGATACCTCGACTGGACGTTTTCCAAGATTGCGAATTCGTTCTTTTTTAGTCACATTTTTATTATTTTGTTTTTTACCTACATTCCTGTCTTTATTTTCAGTCACTTTCTCACTATGGACAGACCCGGAACCCTCCTCTTCGAGATCCCCTAATTCAACTCTCTTGTTTCCTTCCTCCTTTTCCTCCTCTTCCTCTTCCTTCCCTTTCTTTTCCTCCTCTTCCTCCTTATCCCTTTTCTCATCATCTACAACAATTTTCACATCCTTTTGAATCACTTCAGATTCTACAAAACTCCGGATTCTCAAACTTCTTCGAGTCTTGCCTCCATCCTTGACAAATTCGACCTCGGAAAACGTAACTTTGTTTTTCTTTTTACTCGAAATGATTTCATTCTTTGACTCCAATTCTACCTTGACTTCTACCTTTTGTCGTTTACTTCGTCCTAAATCGCAGGTAACTGATTTGTCGTTAAAATCCTTTCCATCATTATCTAGAGAGGCTCCTACTCGAGAAGATGAAGAACCAGAAATCAAAAATTCTACATGGCCTTCAATAACCTTTTTTTCAATGAGTTCCTTTTTAGGCGTAAAAGTAACCTCCTCTTTTCCTTTCCTCTTTCGCAATCCAGACCGTGTTGTTGGACCTTCCAGATTTTGCGGATTCTCCGTAGTTTTATCGTCTTCTCCTTTTTTTTCTGAAGCTCCATTCTTATTTTCTTTACACAAAAAACAAATCCATTGTTTTCCGACAGCTTCTTTCAATAACGGAGCTCCCGGCAAACATCTTGCATGGAACGGGAGGTTACATTGTTGACAATTGATGAACTTTCCTCTTCCGCCACAAGATCCACAAGCCATTTTGGAATTTACCTTACAAACAAACAAAAAAAAACTGTAGTTTTCATCAGCAACTGGAGTTACGGTCAAACCGAACACAGTCAAACAACCCAGTCAAATGCCCATTGTTAATTTGACACATCTAGAAATACTATAATTATCATCTGTATAATCACTTCTAAAATTTTCCAAGCTTGCATAACATAAAACATAGGGGTAGTTTTTATATTATAGCACAGCTCCCTGTCATTTACATCATTTTGTATCATTTTTCATCATTTTTTTGTTCACATTTTTTTAATTACAGTCATTACAAGTCCGGTTTATTACTTTTTCTGGCGCAGTTGTTAAACATTTTAAAGCAATTTTCAGTGCTTTTAAGTGATTTTTTATGGCTCGTTCAGTTATTCTTAAAGTATTCAAAGAGAACCTCTGCATGTTTAACGATTAATTCAATCAATTATAAAGTCATTTTAAGTGATTTTGAATTATTTTGAGGAGTTTGTCAACCTGACTAAAGTTAATTCGAGTCACCTTCAGTCAGTCCGTACTACTTTATAAAACAATTCGAATCATTTGGACTCGTCTTCAGGTGTCGAATGGCAGAAATTAAATTTTGTAAACAAACAAAAAAGAATATAATGGAACAGAATGACTGACGAAGGTTATCCTCACGTGATAATTGAATGTTAGTTCAAGCCAAATGTTAAAGCATTTGCTCAGCAAAGAGGTGAATATTCCATTCAGCAACCACTGCACACTAGGAACCTTCACTCCTAAAAAGTTCCATGGTGACTCTGCTGTACAGTACACCGTGAATCGATATTAGACATATGTACGCTATATCGGCACCCCAAAATTTTGACATTGATACCTTAAATATAATAAATTAAACTATTTCAGAACGTGGACCATAATCTGCCACGTCTCCTGGTACTAAATTAGAATGAAGGACGCTAATTTTTTCTTTACACAAATAATTTCTATACGCTAATAACGATTCAAGGTGTACAGTACACCGTGTATCGCTATTAGTGCTAATAATTTTTTAGCCACTTAAAACATCTTTTCTCCGTACACACTTGTCCGATTTTCACTTGAGACCGCCAATCGAAGGCTGAGAAGCTTACCTTTCAATCGCAACCGTCATATCCACAATCCGACAAAAGTGTACGGAGAAAAGATGTTTAAAGAGACGGGAAAAACATTAACAGCAATAGCGATTCACGGTGTAGCTTTCCCTGCATGCTTGTAGCTCACGCACATCGTACTTTTCATCATAGATCAAAAGCTCACGCACATCGTACTTTTCATCATAGATCAAAAGCTCACGCACATCGTACTTTTCATCATAGATCAAAAGCGCACAGTACACCTTGAATCGTTATTAGACTTATGTACTCTATATCGGCGCCCCAAAATTTTGACATCGATGCCTTAAGTAGAATAAATTATACTATTTAAGGACGTGGACCATAATCTGCCACGTCTCCGGCACTAAATTAGTATCAATGACACTATTTAATTTTTGACACTAATAATTTCTTTAGTCTAACAACGATTCACGGTGTAGTTCGAAAATAACAAGTTAGCTCACTTGCCGATAACCAATATGGACCATTTTTCCGGTACCCGATAATCGATATATTGGTACGATATATCGTTATCGGTGTTATCGCCGATAAATACCCGATATTTATCGGTTTTTTGTTGGCAATAACACCGATAACGATAACTATAGGCGATATATGAACTGACCGTACATGTAAATGTACGGCCAGTACACTCAACTGCACGTCATATTCCCCGGACGCGCCGCGGACCCCCTTCCCCCCGATTTCGGTAAAAAATCACGATTTTTCCTTGATTATTTATTATTTAAGGGGGTTTTGTAACACTAATAGCTGATCGAACTTGTTTATAAAAGGGTATTTAGGTATTATGATTTTAGAGTACTAAATTTGGTAGACGTCCGCGAAAGAATCACGCTATTTGGAGTTATATTATAAAAGTTATAGCGATGGGTGTATTTAGGTGACAGCGTGGGGTCAAAATAACAAGTGGGTACCATTGAAACGGGATAAGGGTCAAATTACTACCGAAATTATGCGTGTACGTTTCATAAAGTTCTAACGAAACGTTTAGTATGCACGGTGGTTCGTTTCGTACAGATTTTCGTACGAAACGTCACTTTCACTTAAGGGAATTTCGTAGGAAGTTTCGCGTGCGAAATTTGTTACGCACGATCGTGCGAAATCGCGTTTCGTTTGGCGCGCACTTTTGCACGTAAATGTTACGTAGTGAAACGCACTTTTGCACGTAAATGTTACGCAGTAAAACGTAACGTTTGATTGGTTAGTAAAGTGCTAAGTAGTTAGTAAGAGATTTCGCACGTTTTTGCATTGGTCAGTCTGAGTCTTTGCTGATCAATGATTGGCCCAGGTAATAGCCTGTTAAAACGGAGCGTTGACTCTGGCCTGGCGAGTCCAAGGCGATGATGGATAAATAGTGAAGTGTAAGAGGAGAGTAGACATCTTTTCCTTTGGAAACTTTTGTGGAAATTTCGGTTGATCTTGGTCCTGAGCGATTAATACCAAATTGGAGAAAAGGCATTTTGCATTGAAATCTCTTACTAACTAAATAGTGTTTTAGTAGTTAAGAGATAGAATTATTAAGAGTGGAAAGTAGTGGAAAACACTTTAATAAGAAGGGTTGAGCCACGAGGGCAAGAGACCAAGCTAATGTTATGTGGACAGAAGCTTCTTCTAATTTAAAGTTTATCCTTGTGTGAGTGTTGTCCAATGTGGATGTGTATTTTCCAATGTGTGGAATGTGTGGTTGGGATTGATTGAAGTAATGGGATTTTCAGAGAGGTAGTAAAAAAATTTACATATGGTATCAAAGCTTTGTTAGGAGCCAAAGAGAAGCTTGCTCACCCGAAAATCGACTGCCGTGACCGGTGAGGGTGCTCTAACCCGGGTTGGTGGAACCACAATGTGAGTGGTAGGGGATTCCAGGGAAACTAAGTGAGCACACTGCCAGCGACCGCTGGTTAGATGTGGGGCGTGCTTAGGTCCTCAGGACTAAGGCGGGGTGGGGAGTGTAGCCACCGCTGAAGCTCACTCCAATTACCTAGAGGCTAAACAAACTTGCCTTCTCTTAGCAATGATTCATGTGTAGAGGGAGGGCTTTTAGCCATGAAGGGTGAGGATGTGAGGATGAGAGAATAAAGATCCTAATGTAGTGGGAGGTGGGAAATTTGCTAATGGAGGAGAAGGAAAGTGGAGTACTTTACTTCTTCAAGAGCAAAGGAGTCCAGAAATGACTCAAAACTTTTCAAACCCTAAATTGTTACTTTTGATTGATTTCAATTTTGCTGTTGCAAAATTTATGGTTAAATCTTACCTTTGAGAGCTTTCAATTTTGCTATTGCAAAATTTGTGGGGAAATTATTACCTTCTGTTTCAATGTTGGGAAATTGAAAATTTGAATTTGTACTAACTTACTGTCAATGTCTTTTTAATTTCTTAGATATTGATATTTTTAAAGGATTTGTTAAGGAGAAGAAGTCTTGGATAAGAGCAATCTGAGGACTTCAAATCTGCATCAAATTTCATTCGGAAATTATACTCTATCTTTCTTTTGCTTGATTTCATTGTGTGATAATGGCAAATTTTGCATGGAAACGAGAAATAGAGAATGCGTTAAATGTGTTGAAGAAGCGGACTGTGAAATTGGTCAAAAGATTTAATAATCATGTTGTCGCTATGGATGAAACCATTTCCGAATTGAAAAATGAATTGAAAGTTGTCAAAGAAAATGGAAATGTTTCAAATGAGAAATTAGATGAACTTATTAACTTAATTCAGACCAAGAATGATATGAATGACCAAAAGGGTGAGAGTAGTAAAAGGAATGCCAGTTTTAGGGAGGATGATCATGATAGACCTAAGAAGATAAGAGATCTGAAATTGTCTATTAGTGAGGCACCATCGTTTGATGGTAAGAGGATTGATGAGTTGGATGCTTGGATTTTTTATGGAATATTATTTGGAGTCTAGAAATTGCGATCGCGATGATTACACTTCTTTTGCTGTTAACTGTTTGAAAGGCGATGCTCAGATTTGGTATTATATTCAGAGAAGGTCTAAATTGATTCCTAATAATGCTGATTGGGAAACTTTTAAAACCGCGATAAAATCGCGTTTCTTGTCTGTCACTTTTAAATCCAGAATGGAAAAAAAGTGGCTGAATTGTAAGCAGACTGGATCTGTGAAGGATTATATTGTGGAATTTGACTCATCTAGTTTTCATGTCATAGGTTTGACTGATGAAATGGCTAATTTGCATTTCTTGAACTATTTGAATCCTATACTGAAATCAGAACTAAAACATCAAAAATTTAATAATTTGAAGGAATTACAAGATAAGTCATTGGAATTAGAGGATCAGTTGGGGTATAATCGGGAAACTCGATCACTCAGGGGTAATTTGAATGAAGTATCAGAGTGGGATGAGGAGGAATTTGTTGAAAAGGGTCAGAATGCTGGTCTGGTGAATAAGCAAAATATCTTCAGGGGAAATCAAAGGGGTGGACATAGTGTTAATGTAGGAAATAAATTTAACAATAGAGGGGGGTACATTAAAAGTCCTAAACAAAACATAAATGCCCAGAAGCCTAACCTTACCATCCCCACATGCACTATTTGTCAGAAAAAGGGTCATAGAGCATTTGAGTGTGCACAACTGAAAAAGGTTAACTGTTATAACTGTGGAGAGGAGGGACATTTTAGTAGAGAGTGCATAAAACCCAAAAAGAAAGTCACTTGTTTCAAATGCGGAGGTCCAAATCATTACGCTAAAGACTGTACAGATAAAGGTTTTCTCTCAAAACAACCGAAGTAAATGAAGGTCTCCAAAAGGATATTGCATTATACCTAGCTGAGCAAGAAGCCCAAGAGGTGGGAAACAGAAAGGACTAACTGAAAGTCCTCAGTTGAGTCGACCGGATCCAGAAGTTAAAGAGTTAACTTTGGAGGGCAAATTAATGAATGGAAAAGTTAGGATAGCTGAATTTATTATGATTCTCACTACACTGCATAGTTTAGAGAATCCTTCTGATGAAATTCTCAACAATAGACCTATGTTAGGACAGTTAAGTAATGATGACACCAGACACAGTTTGATTAGATTCGAATCATTAGTGGAAGGAAAACGGTTGAAAGTAATGGTTGATTCAGGTGCCACACATAATTTTATTTCACATAAGTTTGTAAAGGAAAATAAAATTCCTACTATCATAAGGGAAAAGCCTTTACATGTTCAAGTGGCAAATGGTAATAAGTCCACATTAGACTTACAAACTGACACGATAGAAGTTGATATCCAGGGTCATAAAATGAAAGTTGTGTGTGAAATAATGAGTTTGGGAAGTGAAGAACTAATTTTGGGAAAGCCTTGGTTAACTGAACAGAATCCTCAAATTAATTGGGAAATTAACACCTTGAAAGTGAGGTCTGAAAACGGTTGGAAGGTTTTGCAAGCATTATCTCCTAAGAAATTGCATAGGAATCATATAAATAACATAACCAGATTGGGAGTGGAAGATTTGATATCTGCTAAACAATTTAAAAATCACTTAAAAGATAAAACAAATCATGCTTTCTTGTTATTAGTAACTGAGGCAATTACTGATGAAAGGGGGGGAGAAAACACTAACATTGATGTCATCACTAAATCAGACTCCACTAAAACTTTCGAAAAACAAAAATCTGATTTTGTAACTGACATTAATACATCTGATGTTGCTTTTAAAGATTTGATTTTTGAATTTAGAGATGTTTTCCCAAATGACTTACCCTCAGGGAGGCCACCTTCCCGAGATGTAGAACATGTTATTAACCTTGAACCTGGATATAATCCTCTGGTCACAGGAATTTATAAACACAGTTTCTTTGAGCAGGAGGAGTTAAAAAAACAGATCAAATAACTCCTAGAGAAATGACATATTCAACCTAGCAAATCACCGTACAAAGCACTTGTTCTCTTCGTCAAAAAGAAAGACGGAAGGTTGAGAATGTGTGTCGATTATCATAGTCTGAACAAGATTACGGTGAAGGATAAGTATCCGTTACCTTTAATTTCTGATTTGATAGATCGTTTAAAAGGTGCTAAAGTATTTTCGTTGATTGACCTGCGTAGTGGCTTTAATCAGGTGCCAATTAGAATTGAAGATGTTGATAAAACTGCTTTCAGACTAGGGTGGGTCATTTCGAATGGATAGTGATGCCATTCGGCTTAACGAATGCACCGCCTACCTACCAAAGATTAATGAACCAAACCTTTTCAAATTACATAGATGAGTTTGTCCAAGTGTTTATAGATGATATTTTAGTTTACAGTGAATCTAAAGAACAACATATAATTCATTTAAAAAAAGTGTTGGAAAGGTTAAGAGAAAGAAAATTATATGGAAAATTGTCAAAATCTAGTTTACTGAAAAGTGAACAATTATTTTTGGGACATATAGTTAGTGGGTAAGGTGTTAAAACAGATCCATCTAAAATTTTAGCAATCTAAAATTGGAAACAACCTACTAATGTCACAGAAGTTAGATCGTTTTTGGGATTGACCACTTATTACAGGAAATTTATCAGGAATTTCAGTATGATCGCCGCACCTTTGACGGATTTACTTCGGGAGAAGGAGACGTTTGTGAGGGGAGCTGATCACGAGGGAGCATTCGACAAATTAAAAGGGAAGTTGACCTCTGCCCCTACACAGGTGTATCCTGACCCTGTCGGGGAATTTGAAGTTCTGATCACTACAGATGCATCTGATAAAGGTCTAGGTGCAGTCATAAGTCAAAAGGTCGGCAAACACTTTCATCCTATTGCTTTTGAGTCCAGAAAATTCAATGATGCTGAAAAGAACTATACAGCACAGGAAAAGGAATTACTTGCAATTGTACATGCATTGGTGAAATGGCGTTGTTATTTGCATAATAAAGAATTTACAGTTCACTCTGATAATAAAGCACTCTTTTATTTACAGAGATTAAGTGATGCGCAGATTATGACTGGTAGACAAGTTAGGTGGATGCAGAAATAAGCATATTTCAAATTTAATGTCAAACATATTCCTGGGAAGACAAATGTAGTCGCAGATCCTTTAAGTAGATGTTTTGAAATAAGTGTTATGGTTTGAGATGAATTGTTTTTAGATACAGTTAGAAATGGTTATGATAAAGATCCTTATTTTTTCGTGATTTACAAGAAAATTTCGGGAGGAAATTCTGACCGATTGAATGAGAGGCATGTCAAAAAATTTAGACTAGAGGATGGTTTACTGTATTTGCAAATTGGGGATAGATTATGCATTCGTGAAGTGGGACTTAAGAAAACAAATTTTACGGGAAGCTCATGAGCATTTAGGACATCTAGGTCGAGATAAAATTCTTCGTCGATTGCAAAGTAGATTGTTTTGGCCTGGGATGGCAAAGGAGGTGTCAAAACACGTGAAAAGTTGTGTCTCTTGCCAACAGAGTAAACCCAATACCCAAAAACCTAAAGGTCTCTTAAAACCTTTGGATATCCTCGAAAGACCGTGGGAATCTGTCAGTGTGGATTTTATTGTCAGGTTGGCTGCTACATCTAAAAGGAATGACAGTATCATGGTCGTAGTCGATAGGTTCAGTAAAATGGCAATCTTTATCCCTTGCAAAACCACTCATTCAATTGTAGATATTGCAAAGTTATATTTTGACAACGTGGTCAAACATCATGGAGTCCCTCTCCTCTATCTATAGTCAGTGATAGAGATTCTAAATTTACGTCTGCTTTTAAGAAAAAATTACAACAAAATTTAGGCTCTGAATTGAAAATGAGTAACGCTTATCATCCTCAGACAGATGGACAGACAGAAAGGATGAACCGTACACTAAAGGAAATGCTTAGGACTATTTGCAGTGGAGTTCAAAACACATGGGAATCTAAATTGCCATTAATGGAATTTACATACAATTCATGTAAACATGCTAGTACAGGATTCTCACCATTTAAAGTTGCATACGGATACCAACCTAGAGAAGCATTGGACTTAATAACAGGGGTCACTCAAGAGAATAGAGGTTCTGGAACAGAGTTTTGGGAATACGTTCAAACAGTTTGGAAAACTGTCCGGGATGCATTAGTGGAGGCACAAAGGAGGCAAAAAATAAATGCTAACCGCAAACGGGGTGATTAGGTAGTACGCACAGGTGACAAGGTTTGGCTTTCTACAACTCATTACAAGTGCAAGATTGAGGGACAATCGGATCCTACGGGGAAATTTACTCCTAAGTACATTGGACTATTTTATTGTAATCGAGATGATATCGTTAGTTGCTGCCAAATTGGACTTCCCGCCTTCAACAAAAATTCATCCTGTGATACACATCAGCCAATTGAAACCTGCGAATCTTCGACCAACTGAAGGAGAATTGGAATTGGATCCCTCAATAATTATAGAACATGAAGTCCACAGATGGGTAATAGATTGGGTTGGTCAACGGTTCAAGGTTGGTGATACTATATTCTGGCAAGTGCATTATCTAGGAAGGCCTGAGGATGAGTTGACTTTAGAGGATAAAAATTCTGAGTTTTTACAGAGGTATTGGAGGGATAATAATATAGAAGTCTCGTCTTGAGAATTAAAGGTGTTTAACTGAGGTCAGTTAAAAATAAAGAGGGGATGATGTAACAGTATTAGCTGATCGAACTTGTTTATAAAGGGGTATTTAGGTATTATGATTATAGAGTACTAAATTTGGTAGACGTCCGCGAAAGAATCACGCTATTTGGAGTTATATTTTAAAAGTTATAGCGATGGGTGTATTTAGGTTACGGCGAGGGTCTAAATAACAAGTGGGTATCGTTGAAACAGGTTAAGGGTCAAATTAGTACCGAAATTACGCGTGTAAGTTTCAAAAAGTTCTAATGAAACGTTTAGTATGCACGGTGGTTCGTTTCGTACAGATTTTCGTACGAAACGCCACTTTCATTTAAGGGAATTTTGTAGGAAGTTTCGCGTGCGAAATTTGTTACGCACGATCGTGCGAAGTCGCGTTTCGTTTGGCGCGCACTTTTGCACGTAAATGTTACGTAGTGAAACGTGACGTTTGATTGGTTAGTAAAGTGCTAAGTAGTTAGTAAGAGATTTCGCACGTTTTTGCATTGGTCAGTCTGAGTCTTTGCTGATCAATGATTGGCCCAGGTAAAAGCCTGTTAAAACGGAGCGTTCACTCTGGCCTGGCGAGTCCAGGGCGATGATGGATAAATAGTGAAGTGTAAGAGGAGAGTAGACATCTTTTCCTTTGGAAAAGTTTGTGGAAATTCCGGCTGATCTTGGTCCTGAGCGATTAATACCAAATTGGAGAAAAGGCATTTTGCATTGAAATCTCTTACTAACTAAATAGTGTTTTGGTAGTTAAGAGATAGAATTATTAAGAGTGGAGAGTAGTAGAAAACACTTTAGTAAGAAGGGTTGAGCCACGAGGGCAAGAGACCAAGTAATGTTATGTGGACAGAAGCTTCTTCTAATTTAAAGTTTATCCTTGTGTGAGTGTTGTCCAATGTGGATGTGTATTTTCCAATGTGTGGAATGTGTGGTTGGGATTGTTTGTAGTAATGGGATTTTTGGAGAGGTAGGAAATCCTGTTACAGTTTTACTTGGGTTCCACGCTCGCATACCCTTTCTCAATGTCCTTTTGACTGTTAGTTACGACCATAGATGTCCAAATCGTACGGATTTGGACTTTTCTGTTAAAATTACGTAATATTCGTCGATTTCATACTTTTTGTAAAATTCATATAGATTTCTCTGTACGAACATGTACGAACATGTATGAAAATGTACGAAAAGCGAAATACTAGAAAATCCTTAAAAAATCTTTAAAATTACGAACAAGTAACATAAATGTACGAAATAATACGGAGAGTGTACTTTTCAAACCTAATAATACAGCAAATCTTTGTCAACCGTACTAAAATATATAGGAACGTACGGCAATGTACCGTATAAACCCTAAAATCCCCCCTTATAATAACCCTAAGTAGTGCAAATATGTACAAACATTGCACGTAAATACAAAAAATCTAGCGCAGCTGTACTGAAATATACGAGATTGTACGGCAATGTATCCTCCAAACCCTAAAATTAATACCTTTAATAAGTACGGAAAATACGGCCACTGTATGTACATGTATGAAAAGTGTGCGTCGGTTATACTGAATATACGGAATTTAAGGAAATTTACTGTAAAACCCTAAAATTCATTTATATAACCCTAGAAGTACAGATATATACTAACACTGTATATAATTGTACGAAAAATGTACGGGTGCAATTGAAGGTACTTTATTATGCAAAGTCAATAATATATTACAGTATGTTATAAAGTACATTTGTATGCATACTATTTTTTTTTTAAGTTATCTCCGATATGGAATTTGTTGGTCTCAGACCGATATATCGGAACCTCAGACCGTTCGATAACCGATAACTATCGATATCGGTGTTATTGCGATAAGTTTTTTACCGATACACAACACTATTATTGACGCGACATTTTAGTTTTGTCGATATTTATATGCGGGAACGCTTTTATTTTGTACGAATTTTATTTCATTTCGTGCGAGTTTATATATGTTGTACGTCGTCCTTTAATTTGTGTCCAAGTTCAGTGTAACGGTTCGTGATTAGATTCCATTTTTTGCGGCTAAGTCAAATGTCGGTGTGTGCTCTCAAAGTGGAGCTCACGTGAAGTGAGGAACTACCTGCGCGCAGCCATTTTATTTTTATGTGGCTGCCGCAGTTTTGTTACAGTAAACCTGCACCGGCCGTGTGAATTGTTTTTTTTTTATGACGGTCGACGTTCGCAAGCGCGACAATTTTTTAACCGGCGTTTCAATATTTCGCCAGTGAAATTTGTTCGACGGGTTGACCGTCAAATCTGAACTTAAAGGTACGTAGCTTGTACGAAATTGTACATCAAATGTACAATTTCTGACAGCTACCTGCGCGCAGCAAAAATCGTCTCTGCGATTAACAATTCCCTAAAAATATGTACGAGCGTACCAAACGTAAGATTTGTAAAAGCGCACGCAAATGTCAGATTTGTACAACAAGGTCAGTGGATGGCGAAAGGAGCGTTAAAGGAGATCCTTCTGTAGAAACTAATGGTTTTATTAGTATTTTCTAGGTCTGAAAAGAAATATAGAAGTCGAGGCAGTCTATCTCTAACTTCTCTCTCCAACTCTCAAACTTGTCGCAGTCACTGAGAAATTGGAGAGGAAGCTAGAGCCATGGCTACCTTGGCTATCCTGAGGTTTACGGGAATTTTATATTAGGGTTTCTATATATTTAATTAAAATGTATGTGCCGGCGGCAGGATTTGATCCTTGTACCTGCCGGCCGGCAGACACATTGTAGCCGGTAGCCTTAGCCGTTTCATCTAGCGGTAGTGTTACCTAGGATATAGTTTGATAATTATTTAAATATGTATACGTGCGATAAACCATCTAACTAGAATTAATTACGGGATACATAGATCCAGTAATATGTAATGTACGACTTACGGTACGGACATAAATCAGTACCGCGCATTTGTTTCGTAAATGAAACAAATACCGCGCATGTATTTATTACGGCTACGATTAAAGCCGAATTTAATCCGACGGCCGGGATTAGCGCCGAGATCGCGGAGGAAGATTTCGGCGGTTTGTGGCCATCGCCACATCGGATGACGCGTGGCAAAATTCCGTTGGATTGTGGAAACTCCGGAGATTATGGCACCGAATCCGGATTTGACATGTGTCGACATTTTGGCCATGTCGTACAATGTCCGTACATAAAGTACACCGGCAGCTGTACTTTTGCGTACGAAACTCAATTCTGATTGGTTCCGTACATCAGTAGATAGAGTCTGTGAGAGAGATAGGACTTAGAAAAATTAGAAGATAGGACCCTCTCTCCCAGAGAGCTTCTGTACAAAAGGTCAACTTTGACCCTCCATAACTTACTGCTCAGGGGAGCAAATTCAGAGATTCTTTTTGCTATCGACTCAGGGGAGTCTTGTCTTCACAGGGGTGAAGTTGGTCAGAGTTTTTGTCTGCCAGGGTGGCAGTTATTTTTGCTTAAACACAAAGGGGTCAGGATTATCCTAGAGGCTTCTTGGAAGCTGTCCACTCTGAGTACTTATGGAGGTCTCAGAGTTTCAGGTTATGGGCCCACCCTCTAGGGTGCCAATATTTAATGGAACTGGCTTCATATACTGGGAAAGTATGATGATAGGAGCTCTATGCGAAAAAAGGTTTTGGGGGATAGTGAGTGGACGATTGGGGCGTCCATCAAGTCTTGGAATTCCTCCAGGGTTTAAAGGAAGCAGATTCACCAGGAAAGAGGATTCACCTTCAACGGAGGAAACAAAGGAAGGAGAGGTGGTGGACAAAGGAAAGGAGAAGGAGGCGACCACACCAATAGCAACTGGTTTAGCATTCATGTCACCTATTCCGAGGAACGAGGAGAATGATACTGAAACCTGGGACTTCAACAATATGGCGGCAAAGCACTTCATCCTACGCCATCTCACTCAAGGACTTGCATGTCCTCATTTGCAGGTAGAGAGGGCATCCGATCTTTGGATGGCTCTCATAGAGATGTACCGAAGTGGTACGATTCAGCAACAACAGTTGGCTGATCAGAAAGTTAAGGAGTATGTATACAAAGGGGGAAATATGTTGGATTTTTGCAATGAGCTTGCTACACTCTTCATGGAGCTAGAGAGTGCGGGTAAAGTTTTTAGTGAAAAAGAAAAAGTTAACTGTTTACTAATGAAGTTACCTGATGAGTTCGAGAACATAGTCAACCGTGTGCAGGACTTGCCGGACTCAAGGTGGATATGGAACTCAGTGGTAGGGATGATTCTCGTTCGAGAGAATACGATTGAGATCAGAAGGGGAGGAAAGAGTGGCCAAGCCTTGGCAACAGCGACCGATTGGAGGAACAAGGATTCCCGGAAACCAGTCAGAAACTATGGGGGTAGGGAGCGGGAAAAACAGGTTGGCGAGTTCGAACCAAGGGCTCCCAAAGGTTTATGTCATTTTTGTAAGAAACCTGGGCACTATATGGCAGAGTGCACCAAGCTAACCGAGCTTCGGTTAAAGGAGGGGCAGACCAGTGGTACCCCGAGAGGAAAGAAAAAGGCCCTTGTCACACAGGTACTTGAGGCGGAATCCGAGGACGAGGACGATGAGCTCCTTTTGGATGAGGAGTTGGAGGCGAAAACTGAGGTTGAAATTCCACGAAGGCAGAAATGTGCTTACGGTGGATTGAAAGGTGAAGCAGGCTGGATTATAGATTCAGGTGCCTCAATGCACATGTGTAAGGATAGACACCTGTTCACTAAGATAAGAAAGATTCCCACCGTAGAGATAGAGTACGGGGATGGGAGGATAGTCACCACTACTCTTGTAGGATCGGTAGATCTGAAAGTGTTAGTAGAAGGAAAGACATCCATATTAACATTCTCCGATGTATTGTTTATTCCGGAGCTGAACAAAAACCTTATCTCTAGATCAGTATTAGATGATAAGGGTTTTTTCACTAGCACTAGGGAAGGAGTCTTTACTGCTAGTTTTGAGGAGGATGTCTATTTCATTGCTGAGAAAGGTAGCCATGGGATGTTTAGGCTGATCTTAAGTAATGAAACGAAGAAACTTTATTATGCTGGTGTTCATGATATTATGATGTGGCATAAGAGGCTTGGGCATGTGAATCTAGATAAGTTAAGAGAGATGAAAAAGATGGGAGTGGTGGAAGGGATTCAGTTCAGTGAGAGTGATGATATAAGTGATTGTAGTGGGTGTGCTCAAGGTAAAGCACACAGATTACCCTTTCCAAAAACAGCCACCTACAAGGGAGAAAAACTTCTAGATCTAGTACACACAGATATTTGGGGACCGGCTAGAGTGTCCTCACCGGGGGGGAAGAGATTTATGATGACTATAACTGATGATTGGTCTCGGTATTCCCGAGTATATTTTTTGAAAAACAAGTCAGAAGCTGAGGACTGTTTTAGACAATATAAAGCATGGAGCGAAAAACTCCATGAAACTCCAATCAAGAGAGTAAGGAGTGACAATGGTGGAGAGTATACTTCTAACCAGTTTGAGGATTTTTTGAGGGAAGATGGGGTTCAACACCAAAAGACAGTGCCAGAAAATCCTGAACAGAATGGGGTAGCTGAAAGGTTAAATAGAACACTAAGTGATAGTGCTAGAAGTATGTTGTCGGATAAGAAGATAGGAAAAAGGTTTTGGGCAGAAGCAATGAACTGTGCTAATTACCTCAAAAATAGAGTTCTTACTTCAGCTATAAAAGATCAAACACCTTATGAGAGATGGACAGGCCGGAAACCAGACTTATCTCATTTAAAGGTTTTCGGCAGTCAAGTATTCAGTCTAGATACTGATCGGTCCAATTGGAAGCTAGATCCTAAAGGAAAACCGGGATACTTATTAGGATATGATGAGGATGTTAAAGGATATAGAGTTTATGATCTAAAAAGAGAAGATATAATCTTAGTAAAGCATCTAGTAGTTATGGATGAAGGAAAGTCTGTGGATCCCTTCAAATATACAAAGTCAGTAAAAATCAGATTTGAGTCAGAAAATTCTGATGACTTTGAGCTTCCTAACTATCCAGGTTTTAGAGACGATGACATTCTTGCAGGAACAAATCAGACCGATAAGGACTCGGCTGTGGAAACTCCAGTGACAACTCTACTCGAAGCGGAAGACGTGGTGGAAATTGATTCGGAATCAAGGGATAGGGGAGAAGCCGAGTTTGTTCGAAAGAATCCACGAGAACCATCTATTCCGGCCTCAGATTTTGAGGGAGGGAGGAGAAGTAGCAAAAGACTGCAAGAAAAACAGGTTAATAACAAGGTAACTAAACTATCTCATCAAGATGAACCTCAAACTTATCGAGAGGCGATGACTTGTCCAGAAAGAAACCGGTGGAAGACAGCCATCAATGAGGAGATGGCTTCAATCATGGCAGCCGATACTTGGGAGCTGGTGGACTGTCCACCTAACCGAAAACCAATCGGTTGTAAGTGGGTTTTCAAACTGAAACTGAACCCAGATAACACAATCGAGCGCTACAAGGCCAGATTAGTGGCAAAGGGATTTACACAAAAGGAAGGAATTGACTACGAGGAAACCTTTGCCCCGGTGGTCAGATTTCCCTCCGTCCGCATACTTCTCAGTTTAGCAGCGGCGGAAGACATGGAAGTGCACCAGATGGACATCAAAACAACCTTTTTGCATGGAGAATTAGAAGAGGAGATCTTCATGCGACAACCCGAAGGGTTTGTGGAAGAAGGAGAGGAGAGTAAGGTATGCCGGCTGATTAAATCTCTTTATGGTTTGAAACAGGCGCCCCGACAGTGGAATAAGAAGCTTGATGAGTTTCTTACCGGTCTAGGATATATTCGGATCAGCTCAGATCACTCAATCTATGTTTTCGAAGATGAGGAAGGTTTTATATTTATTGCAATTTATGTTGATGATTTGCTTGTTTTAAGTAAATCAATGGAAAAAATTAATAAACTGAAAACCGATCTTAAGGGGAGATTTGAAATGAAGGATATGGGGGAAGCAAAATATATTTTGGGAATTCAAGTAGAGAGAGACCGAAAAAGAAAAATTATAAGATTGACTCAAAAGGAAGCAATAGGAAACATGCTTGAAAAATTTCAAATGGATAAAGCTAATAGTTGCACAACTCCAATGGAATTGAAGAAGGGAAGTGAGGGGAGTGAGGAAGAAGGAGTCATAGTCTTAGACGAGGAATTATCTCCTGAAGAACAGAAGTTCATGCAGACTATTCCTTACAGGCAAGTAGTGGGAAGTCTAATCTATTTTATGAATTGTACCCGGCCGGATTTAGCTGCAGCTGTAGGAGTGCTGAGTAGAAGTCTAAATGCTCCCACTAAGAAGGATTGGGAGGCAGCTAAGAGAGTCCTTAGATACTTGGTAGGAACTAGAGATCTATGGTTGCATTTGGGTGGGGAGAATACTGACATCACTACTTGGAGTGATGCCAGTTATGGTGATGCTCCGATGAGGAGATGTACTTCTGGATATGTATTATATGTGGGTGATGGGGCTTGCTGTTGGAGTAGCAAACAGCAAAAGGTTATTGCTCAGTCCACCATGGAGGCTGAGTATATGGCCTCTTGCTCTGCTGTAAAAGAATTGATGTGGGTCAAGTCTTTGCTTGGTGAGCTTGGTCACCTTAAGAGTGGTGTGCAGAAAATATTTTGTGATAATCAGGCAGCAATCGCTATTTCTGCCAATCCTAAACACCATTTTAAAGCCAAACACATGGACATCAGACTCAGCTTTGTTAGAGAGAAAGTAGAAAACAAAATAATCAGTTTAGAGTACAGACCAGATAGTGAGATGGTAGCAGATATGATGACCAAACCTGTGCCTTCCCCTAAGCTAATTTTTTGCAGGGAGAAGTGTGGTCTGAAATTAAAGATTGACTAGAAAATAAGGGGAGTGTAGAAACTAATGGTTTTATTAGTATTTTCTAGGTCTGAAAAGAAATATAGAAGTCGAGGCAGTCTATCTCTAACTTCTCTCTCCAACTCTCAAACTTGTCGCAGTCACTGAGAAATTGGAGAGGAAGCTAGAGCCATGGCTACCTTGGCTATCCTGAGGTTTACGGGAATTTTATATTAGGGTTTCTATATATTTAATTAAAATGTATGTGCCGGCGGCAGGATTTGATCCTTGTACCTGCCGGCCGGCAGACACAATGTAGCCGGTAGCCTTAGCCGTTTCATCTAGCGGTAGTGTTACCTAGGATATAGTTTGATAATTATTTAAATATGTATACGTGCGATAAACCATCTAACTAGAATTAATTACGGGATACATAGATCCAGTAATATGTAATGTACGACTTACGGTACGGACATAAATCAGTACCGCGCATTTGTTTCGTAAATGAAACAAATACCGCGCATGTATTTATTACGGCTACGATTAAAGCCGAATTTAATCCGACGGCCGGGATTAGCGCCGAGATCGCGGAGGAAGATTTCGGCGGTTTGTGGCCATCGCCACATCGGATGACGCGTGGCAAAATTCCGTTGGATTGTGGAAACTCCGGAGATTATGGCACCGAATCCGGATTTGACATGTGTCGATATTTTGGCCATGTCGTACAATGTCCGTACATAAAGTACACCGGCAGCTGTACTTTTGCGTACGGAACTCAATTCTGATTGGTTCCGTACATCAGTAGATAGAGTCTGTGAGAGAGATAGGACTTAGAAAAATTAGAAGATAGGACCCTCTCTCCCAGAGAGCTTCTGTACAAAAGGTCAACTTTGACCCTCCATAACTTACTGCTCAGGGGAGCAAATTCAGAGATTCTTTTTGCTATCGACTCAGGGGAGTCTTGTCTTCACAGGGGTGAAGTTGGTCAGAGTTTTTGTCTGCCAGGGTGGCAGTTATTTTTGCTTAAACACAAAGGGGTTAGGATTATCCTAGAGGCTTCTTGGAAGCTGTCCACTCTGAGGACTTATGGAGGTCTCAGAGTTTCACCTTCGTCAAAGATTTCCTCGCAACTTCCGGTGGGCTTGCATCCACCCTGACGGAAGGCACATAGCCTATACGACGTCTACAAACCTGCTCGTGCGTTCATCGTGGATTTTTTTTTATTTTCGACGCGGCCAAATTTTACACGTCCAGTGTATGCGCATTGTCTTTTTTGACGACATTAGCCACACACTGAAGGGTTCGCGAGATGGCGTCACGGATTGAAAAAGCAAAGAATCTGACGGTCATCTTTTACGTCTATAATGTTGTTTTTGAAAAGTTAGTTTCGTGCGAACACATCGTTTCGTGCGTACGCGATGTTTCGTGCGTACGCATTTACGCGATATATTGTGGAGGTTCGAATGGATTTATGGATTGGGGAATTAAATGTACACATAAAATTAATGGAGTAATTGAGTGGCGCGAAATGTGAGAGGAAATGGACGGCGGATCGCGAAGCAATCCGACGTGTGATAATCGACGAAGATAAAATGGTACGTCGCACGTACGAAACATAATGCGACAGATGAAATTTATTACATGGGACGCCGCCGCTACGGAGCGTCGTATTTGACAGGTGTACTTTAAGTTGTCGCTTATTGCGACATGCATTTATCGAAAATGACGTGTACCTTAAATGCGACAAGGCGCATTTATGACGAAGTACGTGATTTCGGTACGGACAGGATTTGGATCGTACGAATTGATTTCAGCAAGTTGTTCGAGGTACACGTGGAGGGCGGACGACGTCCGCCGATATTTTTAAGGGACCACATTGTTTTTATGACACATTATCTAGTGGACCGTACATATGCGATGTCAGTTCACTACGTGGACTTATCGACAAGTGACTAAGCAAGTTGTCACTTATGACGCGGATTTTTGGATGCGTCGGTGTAAATATTTGAAGCATCAATGTTTTGTCTTATTTGAATTAATGATTTAGTGTTGATTAAAATAGTTATATTTTACGTGATCAATGAGGATATCGGCACTTTAATTTATGTGTCGCATTTGCAGACAAGTGTACGCTTACGATTGCTTGACTCTCAAGTGTACGCTTACGATTAATTTGATTTAGTGACAGTTACGTAATTTACGTTGGTTATTTTGACACTTAGTGATTTGTTAACAGCTCACAAGTGTATATATAGGTTTGAGTTTCATTAGAATAATAATCAATGCTGGTTAGTAAAGTGGGGACCGAAGATGTAGACTTTTAGGGTTGCTGATTAGGTCATGCACTTTTGAATGATATAATGATTATACCTTGATTATACTCTTGTTTATGTGTGATGCAGCTGTTTTTATTATTTATGTTATTTTATATATGTTTTGCATTGTTAATGCATTTGTCCTAGGGTTTGTTTATGTCGATTATTCCATCAAACCTTAGATGTTGTCATAGGGTTTATTTATGTTGATTATTCCATGAAACCCTAAATGTTGTTGTATGTTAAATGGAGGATGCATTTCAAATGATTGTTCGTCGACCTATTTTTGGCTTAGCTTTTTGCATGATAGTTTGGGTCGCTTCTGCGGTCTATTTTAGACCAAAGAACAACATATAACCTTGAAGATTCTTCGGTAAAGATGTTTTTCCTATAGTAAAGAAAGGGTAAATAATGGTACAAATTAGTATAACCTTCAGTAAACAGCCCCACTTTTTCGCTAATGTAAGTCTGGCCTAAGGGTGAAGTTCCATCAAGCGAAAAGTGGCGTAGTTTACAGAAATCCGCGACCCTTCATACTAAATCGTACTACTTATTTTGTTTTTATAGGAAAAACTACATTACAGAGAATCTTGTCTATACTCTTTGAAGGTCTTGGAGGTGATTCTGGCCGTCGGATCTTCATCTGCGAGGAGTTCGCTTCATTTTAAAAAGGTCGTGACACGGTGGACGATTAAGCTACGTGTCATGATGGAAAACCAACGAAAAATCTTAAGATTTGCACATGACACGCGGTTTCCAAAATACAATCGAAAATAAAAACGATATTTCGTAACATTCCCTCGTCACGCTATTTTCGATAACTTTTATTCGTCACACTATTTCTCTCAAAGGACTTTCGTTATGTTCGAAAACAAAAAGCCTAAAAAATGAGCTGGCATACAGACTGGCGTGTGCAAAATGTATAAAATTTTTGTCGTATGATTACTTCGTACGCAGGTACATGGTACGCAAGTCAAGATTTGAAATTAAGTTTGTCGGTGCTAAAAATCTGAAAGATATTCAATATTGGATCGTAGCTTACGTGGTACTAGTCAATTCAGAACACGTGGCGTACAGACTCTACGTGATGGAACTTCGACTAAACCTAATCGACCCGGTCTGTAGAGTTTGCCGTACAATTACAGAAACGTATGATGGAACTTCACCCTAATTCGTTTATATTTCCGCCCTTTGTACCCTACAGACGTAGCCGTACGAGTCCTATACTTAGTGCTTACGCAAAATTACATGAGGTGAAAAAAAAGTTCAATACTAAACAATGAAAATTCTCCGTGTTGCATAGTACAAATATACAAAAGTAGAAAAACCTTAAGATTTTTCAAACTGTTTGTCGGGTGAATGGTGTTAATCAAACCGTCGCGGATTCGAGCGTGTGACGTCTTTTCGTAATCAAGTCCGTACCACTATATGTCATATTTTATTCTGTATTTTGGACTTTTGTGGTCGTTCAGTTTCTTTGTCACGTGGATAACACAGTACCACACCCGTTAAATATAGATAAACCACAATCCACTTATCCACGGAACCCTACAAGCACTAAACAACAGTAGATGATCCAACATATTTGTCAGTTGTACGAACATGTCGTGAGACCTATAGACTACCAAGTGGTATATTTGCTTTTTGTTGCTCACACGATAGGGAGCGATCACCAGCACACGACATGGTAAATGATGAAGTCGCTGCGGTGGATTTTGGAGCAAGATACACAGTCAAGAGCGAGGTGTCGCATATACTACACCGCCAATGGTTATTAGCGATTAGAAATTATTAGTGTTAAAATTTAACTAGCGTTTTAACGCCGATTTGAGTTTTGAAAGATTTTGAAAAAAAAAGGGAGGGAAGAGGGGGAGGGGGAGGGGGAGGGGGTGAGGGGGATGAGGCTACAGGGGGCGTTGATATATTGGGGAGGGTGAGTTGCTTATCCATAAAAATATTAGTTTTGAACCATCTAATAATTGGGGGGAAAGAGGGAAAGAGAGGGAGAGAGAGAAGAAGGGAGGGAGTTAGAGAACTCTAATTGATCCATAACGCCGATTTGGGTACAACTAATCTGCCATCAGGAACTTCACGGTAAAATGGGTGAAAGAACAAAATTTGACAAATGGTTCACTATCGTGTCCGTTTACTCTAATTTATTCATAACTTTAATTTGGGTTTTTTGCCGAATATTTAATACGCGAACAATATCTTTAAACCAAAATAGGAACTATCTTATTCCGCCTTTTATTATTAGCGCATTTTTACGTGCGGTCGCGATTATTTTAATCATTGTTTCGTACTTTTTTGCTTAACAAAGTACCATTTTGTACGGCCTGACACGTTCGTACACCATAGTATTCAAGAAGAGCATAAATTAAAAGTATTAACGCTAATTCACCAAAACCATAATTCACGTAAAACAAAAAATTTGTGTTATTAATTTTATCTCAGGTTTTGGGGTTAAAATTTGGGGGTGCCGATATAACATTCACAACGCTAATAACGAGTGGCGGTATAATGTACCCCCACTTTCTCAATATAGGGGAATAGGAGGCCCTCGTGTGGATTTTGTGTTTTTACATGGCCCGGCAAGAACATTAGGTGACGTAGTTCTCACACACCCTACAGGATCCCATGTTTTCTCGAGCGGGGCATTGCATCCTGGTGTTGCGTCTCGAGATTCATGAACTTCCAACGAAGCCACTGACTACACGTACCTAGACCCACCTTTATTATTTGCTTTGGAGATATTTTGGACCTTCGACTCTTCTTTTGACAACTTTTTACGCGACTGAGCTCGACGATCTTTCGACGTTAGATGTGCGCTCGACTATCTTTCGAAGTTTATGACCTGGCAACCTTCTCCACCTCTTATTTGGGATTTTTACCGCCAACGCGTTTTTGTCGCCCTTCAGCGTTCCCAAACTTCGGCAATTGTTTGATAAAGCAAACTTCGACCATTACCCAACAAAGCATAGTGGTTGATGGTCGAGGATTGTGAGACTTACCTCGAGCAACCAGGCACATATAGATGATATTTGTAGTTTTGATCTTTAGTTTGGCATGGTCTCAGGCTTCAGTAGTTGTGGCAGTTTGTAGTGTTTCAACGATTTGGTTTTTGTTGTACTTACTTTTTTTTTTTTTTTTAGGTTTTAACCACCTTTATTGTGTTGTTCATCCTTGAGGATTTTGGTCTTTTATCTTTGTGGGTCATTAATTATTTTTAGTGACAATCATGTTTTGTACTTTGATGGTCTTACCATCGCGTTTTTGGAAACAAAATATGTTTATATAGGCCGTGATTTTGCACACCAGGCTATCACACGTACAAATAAATGGCAGTTAGATGCATACATAGTATGCCTACCAACAAAGAGTTTGTAGAATCTAGTTTTTTTGTCTTTTTAGTTAGTACCGTTGAGAGCTGACCGACAATTTTCTTTGTTCGATTGAAGTTTATTACTCTTGTATTTTAGCGTAAGATTATGTGCAAGGATCTCACATAAAATCAGAGTGAAAGACTACAGCGGAAGCATTAAAAAAAAATCACACAAAAGAGAACTGTCTACAAAAGCCAAAATATTTCATAGACATTTTCTCCCGTAAAAGATTAACTTCCCTTTCCCCCTAAGCTGCAGTATTTAGTACTACAAGTGAAACGTCACACTATCAAACTATAAAAACATACCAAACTATAAAGTGCGCACTGAGCGCCAACCAAGTATCTCGCGTCTATACGCGAACCTACAAAGTACTAATGTACTAAAAGACCATACACCAAAGGAATACAAACCAAACTAAACGTATAAACCAAACGAAACAAAACCTGATCGTCGCAAAATAGAATCTCCACGAGACTAAAGTACAACATATCGTACAACCCAACTTAATGACTCCAAACCAACCTTGACCACTAACTTCACGTAAAGACAAACTAGATGGCCGCGTGACAAACCGCGACAGCCGATTACAACATTGATTCTAACAATCCCCCTCTCAAAGTTGTAATCATTACACCAACCCATATTTAGGTCTTCCCCTCAAATGTACAGCATGAGTCGCGACTTTCGTCAACATATCAGCGGCTTCCTCCAACGTCGAAATGTACAAAAATTTAACTTCCTTTGCGGTGACCAAATCGCGTACAAGTGCCACTGAATCTTGATATGCTTTGTCTTTTTGTGAAATACACGATTCTTGACCAACGCCATTGAACTCATACTGCCAGAAAAGATTTTCATACAATCAATAGAAATCCCCAATTCCCCATGTAACTTGTTAATGCAAATCAAAGCTTTAGATGTGTGACACGCTGCTAAATACTTCGCTTCGGTCAAACTTAATGAAATAGTTGTTGTGATTTGAAAACTTAAGTACTCAGTAAATGGGTCAGTGAGAGCGGGATTAGTTCTTGGAATATTTTTAGTGTAAACACTTCAGTACTGACCACTAATAGTGTTACAGTAGTATAAGAATACAAGAGTGTACCGTAATTCTACAAGGACACGCGTCGGCATATGAGGACTTTGCAGGTATTTTGGAATGGCGCCGACACTCACATACACATGTCGCATATCGAACGAGCAAATTCGCAGAATCGGACGGACAAATTTTTCCGGAAAATGTCCTGTACGAAATCAGTATGGAACGTTGATTCGAATCCTGTCGACGGACGCGATTCGTACGGGACCACAAGCGACGAAACATGCCGTACGCACTCAGGTGTTTCGTACCGCACAGCAACAGTCGGCTAGACGTATATGAACTATGCTACAATACACGACAAAGAATGAACGGCGGATACGAATCGAGTCGACGGACTCGATTCGAAATGGGACCACATTGGGATAGTGATTTGGACGCGTGTCGTCCACGGCGAAGATTTACTTTACATCTAACGGCGATCCGCGAATTCGGAGCTGACTTGTACGGACGCTTGGACGGATTAGCAAATTGCTGACTAAGCAAGTGACACAATTTATGTACGGCTCCTATTTGTAAATATATGAAACAACGTTAATTTGTATGTAGTGAATTACTTTTTAGTGTTGCAATTGTGAAATTAGATAAAAGTCATAATTAGGGTTTGGACGTACCTCCAGTACAGTAGATGTACCGTTGACGTACATTGTCATTATTTGAGTACAGTAATAAATTATACGTGTAGCTATTTTATTAGTTTAGGGCTCAGTAGATAACTTTGTGAGTATAAACTTGTAGGACTTAGATTATTCTACAATCAGCTGAATTTATCAAAGTAATGGCACACTGTTTTTCTGCATCTTTGACCTGTCAGTGTGATCACTCTGATTGATATGTGGATATGAAACTTTGTGTGTATGTTCTATGATATAGAAACTATATGGTTGTGTAGTTTCATTCTGTTCTGATGTTTCTGTGGAATTCTGTGAGAGACTTAATTGGTTAGTTTGATAAGATGTCAGCTGTTTTTAGGAAACTCTGGAGCTCATAACTTGTGGATCCCTTGGTGGATTTGGCTGTAACTTTGAGAGGACACGGCTTTTAGGATATACTGCATACTGGTGCAGTTTCAGCTGCTTTTGGTTATTGTGGAGTAATCTCTGTTGTCTGAAACACAGCTGTTTTGAGGTAGTCTGTGGGTGTCTTCTTTGAGTAATCCATGGCTGAAATAGGCTATGGACAACAATAGTTGGTTGGAGTCACGAACTACAAGAAATTGACTTGCCGTCAAAAACAAAAGCATATCTAGACGTTGACTTTCCTGTGTCAAAATCTCCACCCCAATCTTTACACAACATCCCACGCACTCCAAAGACGTCCGTCCACATCGAAACAACAAACCAATACTTGCAAGGTAACGAAATATCCTCTTCACGGCGCCCAATGAATCTTGTTAGGAGCTTGACAAAATCGGCTCACGACAGAAATTACGGCTGAAATATCCGGTCGCGTGGCCACACTTAAATACATTAAACTTCCAACAGCCTCACGATAGGGCACGTGGACAGTTTCCTCCTTTTTAAATTTTAGATATTGAAGGTTAGAATCTAGTGGCGTCAAAGCCAGCTTAGAATCCAACATAGCAAACTTTGTAAGTATTGCTTTACAATATTGCGCTTGTGACAATTTAATATCCCCATTATCGTACCTCAAAACTTCCACTCCATAAATATATCGTATATCCCCCAAATCTAAGACTCTGAAGTGCAGACGCATGTACTCGTTTAATTCCGCGATTCGCGTCAACTTATCACATATCATAAAAAAAGTCATCCACGTAGACAGAAAATATGATTTGATCCCCCCCCCTCACCTTTTACGTAAACTCCAAAGTCTCAAACTGTTCGTACAAATCCAAATTCGGTTAGGACCTTGTGTAATCTCAAATACAAAATCCGCGATGCCTGTTTTACTCAGTACAAGGACTTTCGCAACCGCCATACCTTCCCCTCCTTCGACACTACTCCTTCAAGAACTTTCATATAAACCCCCTTGTAATAGGATTTCCTACCTCTCTAAAAATCCCATTACTTTAATCAATTTCAACCACACATTCCACACATTGGAAAATACACATCCACTTTGGAAAACACTCACATAAGGATAAACTTTAAATTAGAAGAAGCTTCTATCCACATAACATTAGCTTGGTCTCTTGCCCTCGTGGCTCAACCCTTATTAAAGTGTTTTCCACTACTCTCCACTCTTAATAATTCTATCTCTTTACTACCAAAACACTATTTAGTTAGTAAGAGATTTCAATGCAAAATGCCTTTTCTCCAATTTGGTATTAATCGCTCAGGTCCAAGATAAACCGGAATTTCCACAAATTTTTCCAAAGGAAAAGATGTCTACTCTCCTCTTACACTTCACTATTTATCCATCATTGCCCTGGACTCGCCAGGCCAGAGTGAACGCTCCGTTTTAACAGGCTTTTACTTGGGCCAATCATTGATCAGCAAAGACTTAGACTGACCAATGCAAAAACGTGCAAAATCTCTCACTAACTTCTTAGCACTTTACTAACCAATCAAACGTTACGTTGCACTACGTAACATTTACGTGCAAAAGTGCGCGCCAAACGAAACGCGACTTCGCATGATCGTGCGTAACAAATTTCGCACGCGAAACTTCATACGAAATTCCCTTAAATGAAAGTGACGTTTCGTACTAAAATTTGTACGAAACAAACCACCGTGCATACTAAACATTTCATTATAACTTTATGAAACGTACACGCGTAATTTCGGTACTAATTTGACCCTTAACCTGTTTCAACGATACCCACTTGTTATTTAGACCCCACGCCGTAACCTAAATAGACCCATCGCTATAACTTTTACAATATAACTCCAAATAGCTTGATTCTTTCGCGGACGTCTACCAAATTTAGTACTCTATAATCATAATACCTAAATTCCCCTTTATAAAGAAGTTCGATCAGCTAATACTGTTACATCATCCCCTCGTTATTTTTAACTGACCTCAGTTAAACACCTTTAATTCTCAAGACGGGACTTCTATTTTATTATCCCTCCAATACCTCTGTAAAAACTCAGAATTTTTATCCGCTAAAGTAACTCATCCTCAGGCCTTCCTAGATAATGCACTTGCCAGAATATAGTATCACCAACCTTGAACCGTTGACCAACCCAATGTATTACCCATCTGTGGACTTCATGTTCTATAATTATTGAGGGATCCTATTCCAATTCTCCTCCAGTTGGTCGAAGATTCGCAGGTTTCAATCGGCTGATGTGTATCACTGGATGAATTTTTGTTGAAGAGGGGAAGTCCAATTTGGCAGCAACTAACGATATCATCTCGATTACAGTAATTGGTCCAATATACTTAGGAGCAAATTTCCCCGTAGGATTCGATTGTCCCTCTATCTTGCACTTGTAATAAGTTGTAGAAAGCTAACCGTTGTCACCTGTGTGTAACACCCAATCACCCCGTTTGCGGTTAGCATTTATTTTTTGCCTTTTTTGTGCCTCTACTAATGCATCCCGGACAGTTTTCCAAACTCTTTGAACGTATTCCCAAAACTTTGTTCCATAACCTCTATTCTCTTGAGTGACCCCTGTTATTAAGTCCAATGCTTCTCTAGGTTGGTATCCGTATGTAACTTTAAATGGTGAGAATCCTGTACTAGCATGTTTACATGAATTGTATGCAAATTCCATTAATGGCAATTTAGATTCCCATGTGTTTTGAACTCCACTGCAAACAGTCCTAAGCATTTCCTCTAGTGTACGGTTCATCCTTTCTGTCTGTCCATCTGTCTGAGGATGATAAGCGGTACTCATTTTCAATTCAGAGCCTAAATTTTGTTGTAATTCTTTCCAAAAAGCAGACGTAAATTTAGAATCTCTATCACTGACTATAGATAGAGGGTCTCCATGATGTTTGACCACGTTGTCAAAATATAACTTTGCAATATCTACAACTGAATGAGTGGTTTTGCAAGGGATAAAGATTGCCATTTTACTGAACCTATCGACTACGACCATGATACTGTCATTCTTTTTCATTGTAGCAGCCAACTTGACAATAAAATCCACACTGACAGATTCCCACGGTCTTTCGAGGATATCCAAAGGTTTTAAGAGACCTTTAGGTTTTTGGGTATTCGGTTTACTCTGTTGGCAAGAGACACAACTTTCCACGTGTTTTGACACCTCCTTTGCCATCCCAGGCCAAAACAATCTACTTTGCAATCGACGAAGAGTTTTATCTCGACCTAGATGTCCTAAATGCTCATGAGCTTCCCAAAAAAATTGTTTTCTTAAGTCCCACTTCAGGAATGCATAATCTATCCCCAATTTGCAAATACAGTAAACCATCCTCTAGTCTAAAGTTTTTGACATGCCTCTCATTCAATCGGTCAGAATTTCCTCCCGAAATATTCTTGTAAATCACGACAAAATAAGGATCTTTATCATAACCATTTCTAACTGTATCTAAAAACAATTCATCTCGAACCATAACACTTATTTCAAAACATCTATTTAAAGGATCTGCGACTACATTTGTCTTCCCAATAATATATTTGACATTAAATTTGAAATATGCTAATTTCTGCATCCACCTAACCTGTCTGCCAGTCATAATCTGCGCATCACTTAATCTCTGTAAATAAGAGAGTGCTTTATTATCATAGTGAACTGTAAATTCTTTATTATGCAAATAACAACGCCATTTCACCAATGCATGTACAATTGCAAGTAATTCCTTTTCCTGTGCTGTATAGATCTTTTCAGCATCATTGAATTTTCTAGACTCAAAGGCAATAGGATGAAAGTGTTTGCCAACTTTTTGACTTATGACTGCACCTAGACCTTTATCAGATGCATCTGTAGTGATCAGAACTTCAAATTCCCCGACAGGGTCAGGATACACCTGTGTAGGGGGAGAGGTCAACTTCCCTTGTAATTTGTCGAATGCTCCCTCCTCATCAGCTCTCCTCACAAACATCATCTTCTCCTGAAGTAAATCCGTCAAAGGTGCGGCGATCATACTGAAATTCCTGATAAATTTCCTGTAATAAGTGGTAAATCCCAAAAACGATCTAACTTCTGTGACATTAGTAGGTTGTTTCCAATTTTGGATTGCTAAAATTTTAGATGGATCTGTTTTAACACCTTACCCACTAACTATATGTCCCAAAAATAATTTTTCACTTTTCAGTAAACTAGATTTTGACAATTTTCCATATAATTTTCTTTCTCTTAACCTTTCCAACACTTTTTTTAAATGAATTATATGTTGTTCTTTAGATTCACTGTAAACTAAAATATCATCTATAAACACTTGGACAAACTCATCTATGTAATTTGAAAAGGTTTGGTTCATTAATCTTTGGTAGGTAGGCGGTGCATTCGTTAAGCCGAATGGCATCACTATCCATTCGAAATGACCCACCCTAGTCTGAAAGCAGTTTTATCAACATCTTTAATTCTAATTGGCACCTGATTAAAGCCACTACGCAGGTCAATCAACGAAAATACTTTAGCACCTTTTAAACGATCTATCAAATCAGAAATTAAAGGTAACGGATACTTATCCTTCACCGTAATCTTGTTCAGACTATGATAATCGACACACATTCTCAACCTTCCGTCTTTCTTTTTGACGAAGAGAACAAGTGCTTTGTACGGTGATTTGCTAGGTTGAATATGTCATTTCTCTAGGAGTTATTTGATCTGTTTTTTTAACTCCTCCTGCTCAAAGAAACTGTGTTTATAAATTCCTGTGACCAGAGGATTATATCCAGGTTCAAGGTTAATAACATGTTCTACATCTCGAGAAGGTGGCCTCCCTGATGGTAAGTCATTTGGGAAAACATCTCTAAATTCAAAAATCAAATCTTTAAAAGCAACATCAGATGTATTAATGTCAGTTACAAAATCAGATTTTTGTTTTTCGAAAGTTTTAGTGGAGTCTGATTTAGTGATGACATCAATGTTAGTGTTTTCTCCCCCCTTTTCATCAGTAATTGCCTCAGTTACTAATAACAAGAAAGCATGATTTGTTTTATCTTTTAAGTGATTTTTAAATTGTTTAGCAGATATCAAATCTTCCACTCCCAATCTGGTTATGTTATTTATATGATTCCTATGCAATTTCTTAGGAGATAATGCTTGCAAAACCTTCCAACCGTTTTCAGACCTCACTTTCAAGGTGTTAATTTCCCAATTAATTTGAGGATTGTGTTCAGTTAACCAAGGCTTTCCCAAAATTAGTTCTTCACTTCCCAAACTCATTATTTCACACACAACTTTCATTTTATGACCCTGGATATCAACTTCTATCGTGTCAGTTTGTAAGTCTAATGTGGACTTATTACCATTTGCCACTTGAACATGTAAAGGCTTTCCTTATGACAGTAGGAATTTTATTTTCCTCTACAAACTTATGTGAAATAAAATTATGTGTGGCACCGGAATCAACCATTACTTTCAACCATTTTCCTTCCACTAATGATTCGAATCTAATCAAACTGTGTCTGGTGTCATCATTACTTAACTCCCTAACATAGGTCTATTGTTGAGAATTTCATCAGAAGGATTCTCTAAACTATGCAGTGTAGTGAGAATCATAATAAATTCAGCTATCCTAACTTTTCCATTCATTAATTTGCCCTCCAAAGTTAACTCTTTAACTTCTGGATCCGGTCGACTCAACTGAGGACTTTTAGTTAGTCCTTTCCGTTTCCCACCTCTTAGGCTTCTTGCTCAGCTAGGTATAATGCAATATCCTTTTGGAGACCTTCATTTACTTCGGTTGTTTTGAGAGAAAACCTTTATCTGTACAGTCTTTAGCGTAATGATTTGGACCTCCGCATTTGAAACAAGTGACTTTCTTTTTGGGTTTTATGCACTCTCTACTAAAATGTCCCTCCTCTCCACAGTTATAACAGTTAACCTTTTTCAGTTGTGCACACTCAAATGCTCTATGACCCTTTTTCTGACAAATAGTGCATGTGGGGATGGTAAGGTTAGGCTTCTGGGCATTTATGTTTTGTTTAGGACTTTTAATGTACCCCCCTCTATTGTTAAATTTATTTCCTACATTAACACTATGTCCACCCCTTTGATTTCCCCTGAAGATATTTTGCTTATTCACCAGACCAGCATTTTGACCCTTTTCAACAAATTCCTCCTCATCCCACTCTGATACTTCATTCAAATTACCCCTGAGTGATCGAGTTTCCCGATTATACCCCAACTGATCCTCTAATTCCAATGACTTATCTTGTAATTCCTTCAAATTATTAAATTTTTGATGTTTTAGTTCTGATTTCAGTATAGGATTCAAATAGTTCAAGAAATGCAAATTAGCCATTTCATCAGTCAAACCTATGACATGAAAACTAGATGAGTCAAATTCCACAATATAATCCTTCACAGATCCAGTCTGCTTACAATTCAGCCACTTTTCTTCCATTCTGGATTTAAAAGTGACAGACAAGAAACGCGATTTGATCGCGGTTTTAAAAGTTTCCCAATCAGCATTATTAGGAATCAATTTAGACCTTCTCTGAGTATAATACTAAATCTGAGCATCGCCTTTCAAACAGTTAACAGCAAAAGAAGTGTAATCATCACGATCGCAATTTCAAGACTCCAAATAATATTCCATAAAAAATCCAAGCATCCAACTCATCAATCCTCTTACTATCAAACGATGGTGCCTCACCAATAGACAATTTCAGATCCCTTATCTTCTTAGGTCTATCATGATCATCCTCCCTAAAACTGGCATTCCTTTTACTACTCTCACCCTTTTGGTCATTCATATCATTCTTAGTCTGAATAAAGTTAATAAGTTCATCTAATTTCTCATTTGAAACATTTCCATTTTCTTTGACAACTTTCACTTCATTTTTCAATTCGGAAATGGTTTCATCCACAGCGACAACATGATTATTAAATCTTTTGACCAATTTCTTAGTCCGCTTCTTCAACACATTTAACGCATTCTCCATTTCTCGTTTCCATGCAGAATTTGCCATTATCACACAATGAAATCAAGCAAAAGAAAGATAGAGTATAATTTCCCAATGAAATTTGATGCAGATTTGAAGTCCTCAGATTGCTCTTATCCAAGACTTCTTCTCGTTAACAAATCCTTTAAAAAGATCAAAATCTAAAAAATTAAAAAGACATTGACAGTAAGTTAGTACAAATTCAAATTTTCAATTTCCCAACATTGAAACAGAAGGTAATAATTTCCCCACAAATTTTGCAATAGCAAAATTAAAAGCTCTCAAAGGTAAGATTTAACCATAAATTTTGCAACAGCAAAATTGAAATCAATCAAAAGTAACAATTTAGGGTTTGAAAAGTTTTGAGTCATTTCTGGACTCCTTTGCTCTTGAAGAAGTAAAGTACTCCACTTTCCTTCTCCTCCATTAGCAAATTTCCCACCTCCCACTACATTAGAATCTTTACTCTCTCATCCTCACATCCTCACCCTTCATGGCTAAAAGCCCTCCCTCTACACATGAATCATTGCTAAGAGAAGGCAAGTTTGTTTGGCCTATAGGTAATTGGAGTGAGCTTCAGCGGTGGCTACACTCCCCACCCCGCCTTAGTTCTAAGGACCTAAGCACGCCCCACATCTAACCAGCGGCCGCTGGCAGTGTGGTCACTTAGTTTCCATTCAATCCCCTACCACTCACATTGTGGGTCCACCAACCCGGGTTAGAGCACCCTCACCGGTCACAGCAGTCGATTTTCGGGTGAGCAAGCTTCTCTTTGGCTCCTAACCAAGCTTTGATACCATATGTAACACGATTTCCTACCTCTCTGAAAAACCCATTACTTCAATCAATCCCCACCACACATTCCACACATTGGAAAATACACATCCACATTGGACAACACTCACACAAGGATAAACTTTAAATTAGAAGAAGCTTCTGTCCACATAACATTAGCTTGGTCTCTTGCCCTCGTGGCTCAACCCTTCTTATGAAAGTGTTTTCTACTACTCTCCACTTTTAATAATTCTATCTCTTAACTACTAAAACACTATTTATGTAGTAAGAGATTTCAATGCAAAATGCCTTTTCTCCAATTTGGTATTAATCGCTCAGGACCAAGATCAACCGGAATTTCCACAAACATTTCTAAAGGAAAAGATGTCTACTCTCCTCTTACACTTCACTATTTATCCATCATCGCCTTGGACTCGCCAGGCCAAAGTCAACGCTCCGTGGACTCGGTAGGCCAGATTCAACGCTCCGTTTTAACAGGCTTTTACTTGGGCCAATCATTGATTAGCAAAGACTCAGACTAACCAATGCAAAAACGTGCGAAATCTCTTACTAACTACTTAGCACTTTACTAACCAATCAAACGTTACGTTTCACTACGTAACATTTACGTGCAAAAGTGCGCGCCAAACGAAACGCGACTTCGCACGATTGTGCGTAACAAATTTCGCACGCGAAACTTACTACGAAATTCCCTTAAGTGAATGTGACGTTTCGTACTAAAATTTGTACGAAACGAACCACCGTGCATACTAAGCGTTTCATTAGAACCTTATAAAACGTACACGCGTAATTTCGGTACTTATTTGACCCTTAACCCTTTTCAATGATACCCACTTGTTATTTAGACCCCACGCTGTCACCTAAATACACCCATCGCTATAACTTTTAAAATATAACTCCAAATAGCGTGATTCTTTCGCCGACGTCTACCAAATTTAGTACTCTATAATAATAATACCCAAATACCCCTTTATAAACAAGTTCGATCAACTATTACTGTTACACCCCTCCTCTAAGTCACCATTAAGAACGCGGTCTGTACGTCCATTTGGTGAATGTGATTTTTGCCGGCAGCAGCAATAGCAATAATCATCCTTAAAGAATCAAATTTCACCACCGGTGCATAGGTCTATGCATAATCTATCCCCTCCCTTTGTTGAAAGCCCTTGCAAACTTACCGAGCCTTATGTTTCAGAAGTTCCTCGATACACCTGTTTTTGTTTTGAAAATCCACTTCGCATCAATAACATTTTTACCCTCCGGTAGGCTTACCTCCTCAAATGTTCGGTTGTTGATAATAGATTGAAGTTCTCGTTCCCATGCGGTTTCCAATGCTTCACCCAATCGCATGATTTTCGTTCTTTTTCATACGATTGCGGATTGCCTGACTTGTTTTCACATAATGATTGCTATAAAAGAAAAGCATCCTCCATCTCTCTGCCGAGATAAAATAATAGGAATTTTCCACATTTCCTTTACCATCAAAAAAAAGACGAGCCAATTTCTTACCCCTATTTTCTCGCATACTCCTCATCGGCTCAAATTCTTTCTCCTATTTCGCCGGTTCCTCCTCAATAATATTTGGTTCACTTGATTAAGAAGACGAAGATTTCCTCGTGTGTGAAGACATTCGGGAATTTTTCGCTTCTTGAATCCCCACCAATGTTACCAAAATTTACATTCTCCACAATTTTACCTTTCCCCCTCTTAACATTGGAAGTAGATTCCGAATCAACTTCTGAATCGGAACACTCAATGTCATTAAGATCACCAATTTCAAATACTTCAAAAAAATCAAGATTAGAATGTCGCTTAGCCGATCGAGAGATTGTGGATAATAAATCTCCGTGAAAATTCGCATTGCTCGATTCCTCAATGATATTTCAGATCGGATCATAAACTTAATAAACACTCCTTGGAACTATACCCCATAAAGTATTCGCTCCAACTCCTCGATGCAAATTTACCTTTTCTCTTTTGTGCTTAAATATAAACCAACGCACGGCATCCCCAATTTCGAATGTGGTGTTGAGTAGGCTTTCGGCCATATCACAATTCGTACGGAGTTTTGTCACCCGTAACCGATGTAAATCTCCGATTGCAAATATAATTCGCCGTCAAAATCGCATTGCCTTATAAATTAATGCTCCTCCCGGATCCGTGTACCATGGAATGACCATCTCTTGAAGAGTACGGTTCTTTCTCTCGGCAACGCCATTAGATTGTGGTGAGTAAAATGTGGTATATTGGTGAGAAATTCCCCACTCTTTAAAATAATGATCAAAAGCAAGAAATTCCCCTCCATTGTTGAATCTAATAAATTTTAATTTTCTCTCACATTGCCTTTCAGCCATCACATGCCACTCTTGAAAGCGTAAAAATGCTTCGGACTTGTGTTTAAGTAATATAACCCATGTAAAGCGAGAGAAGTCGTCCACCACCACCATGATATATTTGTTTCCTCCAATTGTCTTCTGTTCTACGTCCCGACATAAATCAATATGCACAAGATCAAGCGGATGCTTAGATCGATGCGTTGGAACATTAGCCGGATGCGGCTTGCGGATTTGTCTCCCCTTACTATATCTTTCACACCCGTTAATTTTCTCCCCCGACGCCAAATCTAATCCCCTTACGCTTCCATTTTTAATCATCCGTCGTAAACTCCCCTCGGATGTGTGACAAATACGGTGGTGCCACAAAGTAAAATCGCCTTTCAATTCAGAGATTTGCGAAATAATTCCACCGAAATTTGGGGGGGGGATTTTCGGTCAACGCCATTTTAGCCGACTATACATAAAATTTGTTACTTCTCCTTCACCTATTAATACACCATCAGATCATACAATTTTTATTGTGGAGTCGCCATACGCGAGAACGCTTACACCCGTTCGTTGAATTTGTGGAACACTGAGAAGGTTCACTGAACCATCAAGTAAGTACAAAACATTTGCAAGTTGAGTTTGCGTCACTTTTTCCATGCCGCGTGCGTCCAAAATTGGTAAGTCCAAACGTACAGTATTGTAACAGTTAGTGTTGGGTATCGAGGACCACTTGCCGATATTCGATATGTACCGAATTTTAGGTACCCGATAATCGATATATCGCCCTGATATATCGATTATCCAAATATCGCGATATTTAGCCGATATATCGACGATATATCATATCGCCGATATATCGTATCGCCGATATATCGAGGCATTTAAATAAAAATGAAAATTTTCACAGGTCTCCAAAGTCACGTGCCTTCGGACAAGGTGACCGTAAAATCTTTGCCGAAAAGAAATACGGTTTTTTCCTGAAAGTTAGCAGAGTGAAGGAGATCTTTGAGGTACATTGACGCGGTACACTTGCGAAGTACAAGTACATAAAACGCAAGTACGGATTTCCATACCAAAAGGGTCGGTTCTCAAATCTTTGACGATTTTAGAGATTTTATCGTCAACTTACAAGGAACCACTCAAATCAAAACAAGTATGTAAAAACTTGTTTACAAAAGATACGCGATGTTAACCGAGGCCTCTATAATACAATTTTTTTTTTGCTGTCCGTACTATTACAAAGACCTCCTCATGTAACCATACCCCAAATAAGTAATCATATGAATTACAAAATTTGTACTTCTTTGTCGGTTATATTTTGCGCCGTCAAACTTTAAGTCACGTAACGTAAATCACGTCGTACGTGGCGTATCAGACAATTAGTTTTTTTCACAAAAATAACATATTATATTAAAATATTAAATATTAAATTTAAAAAAAATACTATATAACGCGATATATATCGCGATAATTTATGTTGGTCTCAGTACGATATATCGAAGAGTTTGCTCGATCGATATTCGATATATCGAATATTGAAATTATCGCGATATGCATATACCCGATACCCAACACTAGTAACACTAATAGCGGATCGAACTTGTTCGTAAACAGGTATTTAGGTGTTATGATTATAGAGTTCTAAATTTGGTAGGCGTCCGCGAAAGAAGCACGCGATTTGGAGTTATATATCAAAAGTTATTGCGATGGGTGTATTTAGGCGATAGCGCGGGGTCTAAATAACAAGCGGGTATCACTGAAACGGGTTAAGGGTCAAATTAGTACCGAAATTTTGCGTGCACGTTTCATAAAGTTCTAATGAAACGTTTAGTATGCACGGTGGTTCGTTTCGTACAATTTTTAGTACGAAACGTCACCTTCACTTAAGGGAATTTCGAAGGAAGTTTCGCGTGCGAAATTTGTGACGCACGATCGTGCGAAGTCGCGTTTCGTTTGGCGCGCACTTTTGCACGTAAATGTTACGTAGTGAAACGTAGCGTTTGATTGGTTAGTAAAGTGCTAAGTAGTTAGTAAGAGATTTGGCACGTTTTTGCATTGGTCAGTCCGAGTTTTAGCTGATCAATGATTGGCCCAAGTAAAAGCCAGTTCAAACGGAGCGTTGACTCTAGCCTGGCTATTCCAGGGCGATGATGGATAAATAGTGAAGTCTAAGAGGAGAGTAAACATCTTTTCCTTTGAAAATTTTTGTTGAAATTCTGACTGATTTTGGTCGTGTGCGATTAAAACCAAATTGGAGCATTTGCATTTTGGCACAGAAATCTCTTACAGACTAAGTAGTGTTTTAGTAGTTTAGAGATAGAATTATTAAAAGTGGAGAGTAGAGGGAAACACTTTAATAAGAAGGGTTGAGCCACGAGGGCAAGAGACCAAGCTAATATTATGTGGACAGAAGCTTATTCTTATTTAAAGTTAATCCTTATGTGAGTGCTTTCCAATGTGGGTGTGTATTTTCCAATGTGTGGAATGTGTGGTTGAAATTGATTGACGTAATGGGATTTTTTGAGAGGTAGGAGATCCTATTACATATGATAGCTTTGGTTAGAAACCAGGGAGAAGCTAGCTCATCCGAAAATCGACTGCCGTGACCGGTGAGGGTGCTCTGACCAGTGTCAGTGGAACCACAATGTGAAGTGGTAGGGGATTGGAGGGAAACTAAGTGACCACACTGCCAGCGGCCGCTGGTTAGATGTGGGGCGTGCTTAGGTTCTAAGGACTAAGGCGGGGTGGGCAGTATAGCCACTGCTGAAGCTCACTCCAATTACTTGGAGGCCAAACAAACTTGCCTTCTCCTAGCAATGATTCATGTGTAGAGGGAGGGCTTGAAGCCATGAAGGGTGAGGATGTGAGGATTAGAGAACAAAAGATCTCGGAAATGGGAAATTTGCTAATGGTGGAGAAAGAAAGTGGAACACTTTACTTCTTCAAAAGCAAATGAGTCCAAAAATGACTTAAAACTTTTCAAACCGTAAATTGTTACCTTTGAGATCTTTTCAATTTTGCTGTCGCAAAATTTATGGTTGAAACTTACCTTTAAGAGCTTCAATTTTGCTGTTGCCAAATTTGTGAGGAAATTCATACCTTTTTGCATCAATATTTGGGAAATTGAAGAATTGAATTTGCACTAACTTACTTTCAATGTCTTATTGATTTCTCAGATTTTGATCTTTTTTTTCAAAAGATTTGTTAAGGAAAAAAAGTCTCCGATTAGAGCTATTAGAGGACTTTAAGCTTGTTGCAAATTTCTTTGGGAAATTATATTCTATCTTTTTTTTTTCTCGATTTCATTTCTGTGATAATGGCAAATTCTGCATGGAAACGTCAAATGGAAAATGCCTTGAATTTTTTGAAGAAACGTACTGTGAAATTGGTAAAATATTTAATAATCATCTTGGTGCTGTGGATAAAACAATTTCCGAATTGAAAAGTGAATTGAAAGTTGTTAAAGAAAATATGAATATTTCAAATGAGAAATTGGATGAGCTCATTAACTTTATTCAGACCTAGAATGAAGTTAATGACCAAAAGGGTGAGAGTAGTAAAAGGAATGCCAGTTTTAGGGAGGATGATCATGATACACCTAAAATGATAAGAGATCTCAAATTGTCTATTAGTGAGGCACCATCCTTTGATGGTAAGAAGATTAATGAGTTAGATGTTTGGATTTTTTATATGGAGTATTATTTGGAATCTAGAAACTGTGATCTTAATGATTACACTTCTTTTGTTGTTAGCTGTCTAAAAGGTGATGCTCAAATTTGGTATTACACTCAGAGGAGGTCTAATTTGATTTTGATAATGCTGATTGGAAAACTTTTAAAACCGCGATCAAATCGCGTTTCTTGTCTGTCACTTTTAAATCCAGAATGGAACAAAAATGACTGAACTGTAAGCAAACTGGATGTGTGAAAGATTATATTGTGGAATTTGACTCATCTAACATTCATGTCATAGGTTTGACTGATGAAATGGCTAAATTGCATTTCTTGAACTATGTGAATCCTATACTGAAATCAGAACTGAAACATCAAAAAATTATTAATTTGAAGAAATTACAAGATAAGTCATTGGAATTAGATGATCAGTTGGGGTATAATTCTGAAATTTGATCACTCAGGGGAAATTTCAATGAAGTATTAGAGTGGGGTGAGGAGGAATTTAAGTAAAAAGGTATCAATGCAAGTCTGGTTAATAGACAGAATATCTTCAGGGGAAATCACAGGGGTGGACAGAGTGTTAATGCAGGAAATAAATTTCAGAATAGAGTTGGCTACATTAAGAGTCCTAAACCAAGCATTAATGCTCATAAACCTAATTTTACCATTCCCACATGCACTATTTGTCATAAAAAAGGTCATATGGCATATGAATGTGCACAATTGAAGAAAATTAACTGTTATAACTGTGGAGAGGAGGGCCATTTCAGCAGAGAATGCACAAAACTGAAAAAGAAAGTCACTTCTTTTAAATGCGGAGGTCCAAATCATTACGCTAAGGAAAGTACAGACAAAGGATCTCTTAAAACAGTTGATGTCAATGAAGGTCTTCAAGAAAATATTGCATTAAACCTAGCTGAACAGGAAGCCCAAGAGGTGGGAAACGAAAAATACTCGTTGAAAGTCCTTAGTTGAGTCGACCAGATCTAGAGGTTAAAGAGTTAACTCTGGAGGGCAAGCTAATGAATGGAAAGGCTAGGATAGTTGAATTAATTATGATGTTAACTACACTCCATAGTTTGAACAATCCTCTGATGAAACTCTTAATAACAGACTTATGTTAGGACAGTTAAGTAACGATGACACCAGACAGAATTTGATCAGATTTGAGTCTTTAGTGGAAGGAAAACCATTGAGAGTTATGGTAGATTCATGTGCTACACATAATTTTATTTCACATAAGTTTGTTGAGGAAAATAAAATTTCTACAGTCATAAGGGAAAAACCTTTACATGTTCAAGTGGCAAATGATAATAAGTCCACATTAGATTTACAAACTGACACTATAGAAGTTGATATCTAAGGTCATAAAATGAAAGTTGTGTGTGAAATAATGAATTTTGGTAGTGAGGGGCTAATACTGGGAAAGCCTTGGTTAAATGAATATAACCCTCAAAATAATTGAGAAATTAACACTTTGAAAGTGAAGTCAAAAAACGGTTGGAAGGTTTTACAAGCATTTCCTTCGAAGAAGTTGCCTAGGAATCATATAAATAACATAACCAAGTTGGGAGTGGAAGGTTTGATTTCTGCTAACAATTTAAAAAGCAATTAAAAGATAAAACAAATCATGCTTTCTTGTTATGAGTAACTGAGGCAGTTAGTGATGAAGGGGGGGGAGAAAACACTAACATTGATGTCATTCCTAAATCAGACACCACTAAAACTATTGAAAAACAAAAATATGATTTTGTAACTGACATTAATACATCTGATGCTGCTGTTAAAAATATGATTTTTGAATTTAGAGATGTTTTCCCAAGTGACTTACCCTCAAGGAGGCAACCTTCCCGAGATGTGGAACATGTTATTAACATTGAACCTGGATGTAACCCTCATGTCACTGGAATTTATAAGCATAACTTCTTTGAGTAGGAGGAGTTAAAGAAAATAGATTAAAGAGCTTCTCGAGAAAGGACATATTTAGCCCAACAAATCACCGTACGGAGCACCTGTTCTCTTGGTCAAAAAGAAAAACGGAACGTTGAGGATGTGTGTCACTACCGTAGTCTGAACAAGATTACGGTGAAGGATAAGTATCCGTTACCTTTAATTTCTGATTTGATAGATCGTTTGAAATGCGCTAAATCATTTTCTTTGATTGATTTGCGTAGTGGCTTTAATCATGTGCCAATTAGAACTGAGAATGTTCATAAAACTGCTTTCAGAACTAGGGTGGGTCATTTTGAATAGATAGTGATGTCATTCGGCTTAACGAATGCACCGCCTACTTACCAAAGTTTAATGAACCAAACCTTTTCAGATTACATAGATGATTTCGTTCACGTGTTTATAGATGATATTCTAATTTACAGTGAATCTTAAGAGCATCATGTAATTCATTTAAGAAAAGTGTTGGAAAGGTTAAGGGAAAGAAAATTATATGGAAAAATTGTCAAAATCTAGTTTTCTTAAAAGTGAACAATTATTTTTCGGACATTTAGTTAGTGGAGAAGGTGTTAAAACACACCATCCAAAATCACTGCAATCCGAAATTGGAAGCAGCCTACTAATGTCACGAAAGTTAGATCATTTTTGAGATTGGCCACTTATCGCAGGAAATTTATGAAGAACTTAAGTATAATCGCCGCACCTTTGACGGATTTACTACGAGAGAAGGAGACGTTTGTGTGAGAAGCTGATCACGAGAGAGCATTCGAAGAACTAAAAGGGAAGTTGACCTCTGCCCCTACACTGGTGTATCTTGATCCTGCTGGGGAATTTGAATTTTTGATCACTACAGATGCATCTGATAAAGGTCTAGGTGCAGTCATAAGTCAAAAAGTTGGTAAAATTTTTAACCCTAATGCTTTTGAGTCCAGAAAATTCAATGATGCTGAAAAGAACTATCCATCTCAGGAAAACAAATTACTTGCAATTTTTCAATCATTAGTGAAATGGCGTTGTTATTTGCATAATAAAGAATTTTTAGTTCATTCTGATAAAAAAGCACTCTCCTATCTACAAAGATAAAGTGATGCACAGATTATGACTGACAGACAAGTTAGGTGGATGCAGAAATTGGTATACTTCAAATTTAATGTCAAACATATTCATGGAAAGAAAAACGTAGTCGCAAATCTTTTAAGTAGATTTTTTGAAATAAGTGTTATGGTTCAAGATGAATTGTTTTTAATTTATGTTAGAAATGGTTATGATAAAGATCCATATTTTGCTGTGATTTGCAAAAATGTTTCGGGAGGGAATTTTGACCCATTGAATGAGAGGCATGTCAAAAACTTCACTCTAAAGGACGGTTTTTTGTATCTGCAAATAGGGGATAGATTATGCATTCCTAAAGTGGGACTTAAGAAAACAACTATTACAAGAAGCTCATGAGCATTTAGGACATCTAGGTCGAGATAAAATTTTTAAGCCGTTTGCAGAGTAGATTGTTTTGGCCCGGGATGGCAAAAACGGTGTCGAAACACGTAGAAAACTGTCTCTTACCAGCAGAGCAAACCTAGTAACCAAAAACCTAGGGGTCTCTTAAACCGTTGGATATCCCTGAAAGACCATTGGAATGTGTCAGTATGGATTTTATTGTGAGGTTGCCAACTACATCTAGAACAAATAAGAGTATCATGGTTGTAGTTGATAGGTTCAGTAAAATGGCAATCTTTATCCCTTGCAAAACTACCCATTCAGTTGTAGATATTGCAAAGTTATATTTTGACAACGTGGTCAGACATCATGGAGTCTCTATGTCTATTGTCAGTGATAAGGATTCTAAATTTACGTCTGCATTTTGGAAAGAATTACAACAAAATTTGGGCTCTGAAATCAAAATGTGTACCTCTTATCATCCTCAGACACATGGACAAACAGAAAGGATGAACCGTACATTGGAGGAAATGCTTAGGATTGTTTGTAGTGGGGTTCAGAACACATGGGAATCTAAATTGCCATTAATGGAATTTGCCTACAATTCATGTAAACATGCTAGTACAGGATTCTCACCATTTGAAGTTGCATACGGATACCAACCTAGAGAAGCATTAGACTAAATAGCAGGGGTCACTAAAGAGAATATAGGTTCTGGAACAGAGTTTTGGGAATACGTTTAAACAGTTTGGAAAACTGCCCGGGATGCTTTATTGGAGGCACAAAGGAGGTCGCAAAATGAAAAAAAAAGTAACAGGGTTGAGTTGCACATCGTTCGATAGAGAATTAAACGTCATCGGACGGTCGCTGATCAAAGTAGCGATCAAAGTAGCGATCTAAGAAGATCACATGAAAAGCCCATAACACAACTTGCGCCTACCAAAGGCCTACCATAAAACGCCTACTTTTGAACTATGCTATGAATCAATTTGGAGTTCACTTTCAACGAGTTGACTCCCCTCACTTACGCGTTTCGACGCCATTATCTGACACTTTTTCTGTACTTCTTTACGAAATCATTAGATATTCGTACATTACAGTATTTAAAGACTTTCTTAAATAGAGTAATTGACACTAATTAAATCATACCTTTACTTAGCGCAAAGGGAAAATATTATTATCAATTATATTTTAGTTTTAATAGTCGTAATTTAGGGGCGCCGATGTATTATTGTTAACATTAATAGCGATTCACGGTGTAGTGTCGTTTTCGGGCTCAGAAAACGTTTTTTTTGCGCGAAGACCCGTTTCTTTGGCCCATTTCGTTGACCGGGTCTAAATTGCGGCCATTCACAATTCGCCGCGTTTTCCATTACAACTTAGGGCCAAGTTCCATCAGACGTTTCTGTAATCGTACGGCTAATTCTACAGACCGTGTTAATTGAGTCGATGTTCCATCACGAAGAGTCTGTAATCCACGAGCTATACATTGAGTGGTACCACGTGGGTTTTGACTGGATACTCAAAATCTTTAAAAAATCTTCACACCGACAAATTTCACTTCAAATCTTCAACTTGCGTACTATGTACCTGCGTACCAGGTCATAATACGACATAACTTTTGTAATTTCTGCAAACGTCAGTCTTTTACGCCAGCTCATTTTTAGATTTCCTATTTTCCAACACGACAAAAATCATTTTCTGGAAATAGTGTGACGAAAGGAATTGCGCGACGAAGGACCGTTTATTTTCCAACACGACAAAAATCAATTTCTGGAAATAGTGTGACGAAAGGAATTGCGCGACGAAGGACCGTTTCGAGATTACATTTTTAATTTTCAGTTGCATTTTGAAAAGTACATACCATGTGCAAATTTCGTCAATTTTCGTTGGTTTTACATCATGACAAGTAGCTTTTTCATCCAGCGTGTCACTATTAATTATTTTCTGTATCTGCCAACCCACCTCTTACAGGTACGTTGGCAGCTACAAAGAAAAATGAAGTGAACTCTTCGGGGATGAAAATCCCACGGTCAGTATTACCTCCCAGACCTTCGGAGATCATTGGCAAGATTCTCTGTAATGTATGTTTTCATATAAAAAAAAATAAGCGGTACGTTCTGGTACGGATAGTCACAGATTTCTGTAAACTACCCTAGTTTTTGTCTGATGGAACTTGGCCCTCAGTAAGTGATTTCGCACGTTTTTGCATTGGTCAGTCTGAGTCCCAGCTGATCAATGATTCACACAGGTAAAAGCCAGTTCAAACGGAGCGTTGACTCTGGCCTGGCGAGTCCAGGGCGATGATGGATAAATAGTGAAGTCTAAAAGGAGAGTAAACATCTTTTCCTTTGGAAATTTTTGTGGAAATTCTAACTTATCTTGGTCCTGAGCGATTAAAACCAAATTGGAGCATTGGCATTTTGGCACTGAAATCTCTTACAAACTAAGTAGTGTTTTAGTAGTTAAGAGATAGAATTATTAAGAGTGGAGAGTAGAGGAAAACACTTGAATAAGAAGGGTTGAGCCACAAGGGCAAGGGACCAAGCTAATGTTATGTGGACAGAAGCTTCTTCTAATTTAAAGTTTATCCTTATTAAGTGCTTTCCAATGTGGATGTGTATTTTCCAATGTGTGGAATGTGTGGTTGAAATTGATTGAAGTAATGGGATTTTGTGAGAGGTAGGAGATCCTATTACAAGTACCAACTGTACCGATCGAAATCACTTGTCCACTTGCGACAGTGATTTACTTTGGTACCGTAAGTTGACGCATCTCGTGGAAAAACGACGCGTTCGTATATACGTGGTGTGACGTGCCAGAATCTATAATCCACTCCTTTTCTTGTTGCGTAACACCTGCCAACAAATCAAGTAACACGTTAAAGACCGAAAATATCTGAACGCCTTCTCCTCCTCCTTCAAATTGATCGTCGCCCAAAAAATGTCCTCCTCCTCTTCCATGGCGGCCTCCGCGACCACGGCGGCCGCCAAGACGACCGTCGCCGCGACCACCGTATTGGCTTCCGCCGTCTCTTCTACCGCTGAGTCTCCTCTTCCACCGCCGCCCCCATTTTCGGCCTTCGAGTAACAATAGGAGATATATATGGCCCAATTTCCCGCAAAAATGACATTGGCGCTCCTTATCGAAACCGCCATATGACCAAGTTTGCCGCACTAAAAACATGCAATATTGGTCAAATCTGAATATCCCGGTTGGGAAGGAGATCTCCTGGCACTTTCGTGTCCTCATCCCCCTCTTCCTCTCGGATTTCCCCCTCTTTTTCCTCTTCCCCGAAAATAATTTAGATCAGGCGTTTCCGGTGTTGTCGCATTCAGGGAACCGGTCGGTTGGGTTCCCCTCGATGAGCTCGGACGATTCGCCCTGGTCGATTTAAGGAATGTATTGATCGAGTCCAAGGTGTTCCAATCCCTCGATAAGAGAATGTCCCTTAAATGTATCATTTCTCCAGTAAGGCATGGGTGAAGACCGATGCTTTATCATTCTCTTCAATAAATTTTCCCATATTTGCGAGTTGCTCAATAATAATATTAAATCTCTTTGCGACTTCATTGATCGATTCATTTGATCTCACTTTGAAAGATGTATAATCGGTATAAATGTGTTGCCCCGTGTTTTGAAGACTCTGCTCAAAATGATTTTCAAGGGCCACCCAACAATCATGGGCGAATTTTTGGGTAAGAAATAAATCGTGAATAGAAGTGCTACATGATTGGAATAAACCGCCAACGGCGAAAAGATTTTTCTTTGTCCACACACGATAAGCTCTCCGATCCGAGGTAGGCATCTTTTCCACCCTTTTTACCACCTTCCAAAGCTGTTTTAATTTAAATTGACCTTTGATATATTTCTTCCACGATTGATAATTCGTCCTATTGAAGATGACAATTTTTGCGGACATAGATTCAACTTGCTCGTCCCCTTCTTTCCAATCATCAAGATTGGAATCGTCATCGATGGGAAGTTTCCCCTTTCGAATCGATTCCCTCATCTCCTCCTCATCTCCTTCCGTATCAACGACGCTTTGTGTCAGAATGGGATCTCTGAAAAATGGAGGTCTCCTGACACTGTTTCGCCTCTGAGATCCGTTGATCAACATAGCGGAAAAGACCACCCATCAATTTTTGAAGACGATCTTCCATCGCGTCATCTCTCTCCTTCTTTTTCCCCTCATTCTCCTTATTTTGTCCAAACGGATCGACCGGAACGGCTTTCTCAAAATTTTTGCCGGTGAAAGCAAATGGAGTTTCTACTTCCGGATCCGACGATGATTCAGATTTCGTTTGATCCGGAGGATCCGGATCCGGAGGTCGACGAATCATCGTAGAAGAAGAAGGCATCATATGAGAGGGGGTATTTTTCTTCTTTCTCCCCATGGCGGCCAAACTAGCCACCCTTCTACACCTCAATGGAGCACATAAGCTTCGATACCACTTGTAAGGATCTCACACAAAACCAGAGTGCAAGACTACAGCGGAAGCATTAAAAAAAAAATCACACGAGAGAGAACTGTCCACAAAAGCCAATATATTTCATAGACATTTTCTCCCATAAAAGATTATCTTCCCTTTCCCCCTAAGCTGCAGTATATAGCACTGCAAGTGAAACGTCACACTATCAAACTATATAAACAAACCAAACTATAAAGTGCGCACTGAGCGCCAACCAATTAGATTGCGTCTATACGCGAACCAATAAAGTACTAAAGTACTAAAAGACTGTACGCCAAACGACTACAAAATAAACAAAACGTACACACCAAACGAAACAAAACCTGGCCGTCGCAAAATAGAATCTCCGCGAGACTAAAGTACAACATATCGTACAACCCAACTTAATGACTCCAAACCAACCTTGACCACTAACTTCACGTAAAGACAAACTAGCTGGCCGCGCGACAGACCGCGACGGCCGATTACAACATTGATTCTAAGGGCGTGTCCCCATGTGTTTAAGTAAGGGTTTGTTTCCGTCGTTTACACAAAAAATGGGACTTCCTACTTGAAAATATTACGCCGTACGAAAAATGGGCAAAAACTCAAATACATTTTGCGTCATCTTGGAACTTGAAAGGTACGGCGATTTGGCAGTATTATCATCCCGACCCACTTCCAGCTCATCTTCACACTTGCACTGAAATCAAATCGTGACCTACTTTTAATCAAAATACTACCCTATTGACGAATAGAAAGCCTGGGTTGCACGCGTCAAAAGTTTTCATTTATTTTTTTGCAGTTGGGAGAATACACGAAAAAAAAAATGTTTGTCCGTTTGCTTATGTTGTCCACTTGTGGGCGTCTACAAATGTCATTTTGTAGACGTAAGCGATTGCTTATGTTCGTTCACGTGTGGGCGTCAACAAATGACAGTTGGCGTCGACAATTGTCCCAGTATGTCAGGAGCTCTTTGCGGCGTGCAAATGTCGGCAGTTTGTTCCGAGATCGTTGGCGTCTACAAGTGTCAGCAGTTTGTTGGCGCCTACAAATGTCAGCAGTTTGTTGGAGTCTAAAGGCGTTGCAAGTATTGGCGACGTATAGAACTGCCACATATTCAAAATAATGAAAGCGCAAGTAACGATTGACATAGGCACACTTTGAAAAGTACACCGTAAAATCAGCGTTAAATTCCAAAATAACGTTTCAAAATATTGGTTACATGGGGACACGCCCTAACATTATGAAGAGAACTACGCAAAAGTGGTAGGTACATAAGGCGGAAATATAAAAAAGTTTGGGGTGGAAATAATCGTCGTATTAATGTGGTTTATGATAACCATAACTTCAAAATTTTATTCAGCTGCAGAAATGAAATGTACGCGCATACAGCTGCAGATTGTTGATGCAATCAACCTCTTTGCGTGCACACTTGTCAAGTAATTCATCCGGCGGTTACATGGAAACATGCGATTCTTATCATCCAATCAGTGGTTTCCAAATGAAAACCTTGATATGCGCACGTAATCCACGGTGGCATAAACGTTTAAGGCAGTTTACTTCTTGTTCACATCATTGGTTGTAACAAAAAGTATTGTAAGAATATATAAAGAATTAGGATGGTAAATGAAATTCTATGGGCTCCATTGCCACACCGAATTCGCAGATCAAAAGAGGCTAATCTAGATAGTGCAGACTCCAAGTTTATATAATCCCAATTGATTGACCCCTTGACAATCAAAACCCCATTACAGCTTCACCCCTGTGAAATAAGACTTTCTGTGTGCTCTGTTCTACCACAGAATGCAAAGTTAGAATATGAGATTTGGACACATTCACCCACTTTGACTTTCCCTTAGAAATGCAGCCTCCCTGGCAGGCAAACACTCTGACCGACTACACCCCTGTTTAGCCTGGACTCCCCTGAGTCCGCAGCAACAAGAATCACTGAAATTGGTCAAGTGAATTGATAGTAATGGCTGGCCAAAGTTTGCCATTTATACAAGGTGCTCTCTGGGAGAGTCATCTACCTACCCGAAATATTCTAAGTCCTAAACCCCCCTCTAAACCCTCTAGTACTGAGGTACGGACCAATCACATTACTGTATAGTACATAAAGGTACAGATGCCGGTGTACCTTTTGTACGGTCATCGTACGACATGGCTAAAAAGTCAACAAATGTCCTATCCGGATTCGCTCTTATATTCTCCGGAATTCCTGCCTCCAAATCTTATCTCTCCACGTGGCGCCAGGTCATGCCACGTCAGAAAACGGTACCGTACAAGAAAGTACAAGTGCCGGAGTACTTTCTGTACATACATTGTTCGATGTCGCCATAGTGCGACATTTGTCAATCCCGGATTTGTTTTCTGCCGTTTCGGAAATTCCGTAATCCCGTACGATGTTGCCACGTGTCATCCGGAGTGGCGCCGTCTGCAAAATTCCAAATTTTCCTTGCCGCGATGTCGGCGCTTACCACGGCCGTCCGATTTACATCGTAACTAAAACGGACCGTCGAAATAAATGTCCGTACTATTTATTTCGTCCGGTGCTACAAGTACAACTGTTTCTATGTCCTGAATACCGTAATCTAGTTAAATGAAATTCCCTACCTGTAACTATATAAATATCTGTCAAACCATAATGTCCAACACTAGTCCTAGACTAAATGGACAAAGCTAACGGCTACGGGATGGTTGACGGCCGGTAGGTACCAGGATCAATTCCTGGGTCCGTCAAATGCCATTTTAGTAAACATATCTATTGTCTACTCCTGTCTCTCTGAAGAGCTTAGGCAGCCATGGCTCTAGCTCCCTCTCCAGCCTTCAGTGACTACGACAAGTGTGGGGGCTTGGAGAAGGGAGTCAGGGGCAGACTGCCTCTACTCTTTTCTATCTAATAAAGACCTAGAAAATACCCAAATATCAACAGAAAACGCAATCGGTGTTCTTTCGTCCCTCTCTTCAATCTCACGCTCACAAACGAAGTGGCCATGGCTGCCGAATCGGCCGCCACATCCACCGCGCCCCCCTCTATCAAATCGGCAACCGCCACGTCCACTAAATCTGCCACAGTTGTCGCCGCGACCGCCGTCGCCGACCCTTGAATTGATCTTGGTACCTGAGGTCCGTCAAGACACACGTAGACGTTAGCTTTATCTGTTAAGTCAAGAACAATTGTTACGATGTAATTTGTTTGATAAAGATATAAATATTAACACGTGAACTAATTTGTTTAACGACAAAAATACTTAGTGCATAGATACAGTTTTATTTAGTACAGAGTACGGTAAGGTTATGAAACGGATACTGCGCATTTGTTTCGAACGCGAAACAAATACCGCGCACGTATTTATGATGGCTACGATCAAAACTTGGTTTCGATCAGACGGCTGGAAAGGATGCCGAGATCGCGAAAAAAGATTTCGGTGGTTTGCGGTCATCGCCACATAGGATGACACGTGGCAAAATGATATTGGATCGCGGCATCTCTGGGGATTACGTGAACGAATTTGGAGATGAGATGTGTCGACATTTTGGCCATGTCGAACGATGGCCGCACAAAAAGTACACCGGCACCTGTACTTTTCTATACGACATAGTAATTTGATAAGTACCATACGTTAGTAGATAGAGATTTATAGAGAGATACGACTTAGAAAATTTAGTAGGTAGCAGCCTCTCTCCGAGAGAGCTCCTATACAAAAGGGTCATCTTTAACCATTCATATCTATCAATTTACTTGACATTTTTTAGTGATTTTTTTTGCTGCGGACTCACGGGAGTCTAGGCTACAAAAGGGTGTAGTTGGTCAGTGTTTTTGCATGCCAGGGTGGCTGCATTTCTAAAGGAAAGTCAAAGTGGGTGAATATGTCCAAAACTCATGTTCTAACTTTGCATTCTGTGGTGGAACTCAGCACACAAAAAGTCTTATTTCACAGGGGTGAAACTATAATGGGTCTCTGATTGTCAAAGGGTTAGTCGTTTGGGTTTATATCAACTTCGAGTCGGCACTATCTAGATTAACTTATTTTGGATTTGCGATTTATGTGGGCAATGGAGCACACAGAGTTTAACGGGATCGTGGCGACGATGCGTGCCGTTAGATTAAATCCGACTTTTGATATTAGTCGTCGAAACAAATGTCCGATTCATTTGTTTCGTGCGGGATCGCGTTCGAACTATATATTAACTAGTTTTATCTCCCCTCATTCGTAATTCTGTTAATCAGATTAAAGATTATAGTACGATTTAAATATTTATCACACCCTATGCATTTCAACAAACACCTACAACAAATCAGTTAGAGGTGATGCTTACCCCTCGCCTTGCCGGTCGGAGGTTTGAATCCATCGGGATTCAACCTTTTCTTGAGAGTGACTTTTGTCACTCTTTAATACTGCCGGTGGAGTTGGGGATGCCATGGCTCCACTACTGTCACTCTCTTTCAGTGACTACAAGAAGTATGGGGGATAGAGGAAATGGGTGGAGGCAGGCTGCCTACGGTTTTTTTTTCTTTTTCTACCAAACAACTCAGACATGTAAAATACTCTATAAATCTAGTGATTTTCAACATTGTCGCTCTTTCTAATCGACGAGAGCACCACTAAAAAGGTAATTGACCATCATCGAAAAAAGAGTCGCCTCAAAGTCATCTAGAATGGCTCCTCCCCTATATTTGTTGATTTTTGATTAAGTGATTCCACAACAATTCAAAATCAAAAAAATGCAATCTCGAACTCTCCACTATAAAAATCCGAATGTCCCCCATTTCCTTCTCCTCTTCTACAATATTGGTGAACGGTGGAGAGGAGGGCCGGGTGAGACAGACAAAATAAGCTGGTGAGATGGCCTTTAGGTCTTCGTTCTCAAGGTCGGTACTGTTTCCTCCTTTTACAAAAGGTGCGGAATTAGTAGCTGTAATTCCCCCCCCCCCATTGAGGAAGGTCTACCTGCCGAAGATGGTGCTGGAGGGCTGGAGTCCTTAACGCGTGTTGTCTCGCTTCCCTAGGTTCGGAAGAGGTCCAATTTCTTCAACTTGTTCCCACTAGTGGGATTTTGAGATTGGGTCGGTTCAACGGGGAACATGAAAAGGTCGACGAAGAGGGAGAAGGCAGTGGACCTTGCTAGGGATATGGTGTTTGCCTCCAGGAGCGCCGCCCGAATAGAGCTCGAGGTGGGGTTTCACATCTTGAAGTGGGTGAACGCCTATGAGGCGGGAAATAAGCAGGAGTGGTGGTCTTTTTTAAGGTGGGTGAAGCTTGAGGCTCAACTGTTAACCCAGAAGGTACTAAGGGAATGTCCGTGGGGTAAACGAAAGGCTCAAGTGACGGAGAGAAAAGAGGCAAAGTAGGCGAATAAATATAAGGAGGGGAAAACGGATGAGTAGACAATCCCAAAGAAATGTGTAACCTCCTGTCAAGTCGTAATTCTACCACGGCTTCCACGATAGAGGATCCCGCCACCGAGACAAAGGTGGGAAGCTCCCGAGAAGCAGCAACAATTTCAGAATGTAGATCTCCACCCAAAATTTCCCCATTTGGTCCTCTAATACCCCCCCCTTCCCGCTGAGGAGGAGATTCTTGTCTAGTTCCCGACTGAGTCACTTTGGGTTGAGTTGCGGAGGGAGTAGCTATTTCCGAAATCGGTTCTTCGATATAAGGAGTTGTTATTGGAGAAGTGGAAACTTGCCCCCAAAGAAGCCCTCCCGACCTAAGCCGAGCCTCCCGAATAAAACTTAATTCCTGATCCCGTACTTTTTTCCTTTCCTCCTCTAAGGCCTTCCAAACGATACTGACAGGTCCAGCCCACGCCGCAACCCTGCCATGAGATTTCAAAATATCCATCAATTTATGTGTACTACTAACTACTCCTATCAATTCTGCGATACCAATACCCGGAACTTATGGATCTGTAGGTTTTGTCTCCCACAACCCTTTCGAACGGTGAATGGTTATGGCAGCGGGAGGAGGCTCCCTAGTGCACGCTGGTTTTGGAGGAGAGGACGCCTCCTCTTTGGGTATTAGTGCAAACCTCCCTTTACTCTCAGAGTTGTCAAACCTTTTCCCCTTCCGAGACTCCTTTGACCCCTTTCTTTTGGTCCCATCTCCGGCGCGAGCTCGAGAAGGGGCTCACCCTTGAGATTGCCTACTGGTTGCAATGTCTTGGGAATGAGTGGGATGAGGGCGTGAAGATGGCACCCTCTAGGGTTGGTCCTGAACGGACTGAGAGGAACTGCTTTCGGAGGAGCTGCTCAAGATTTCCACTACCCTTCCCCCAAGCCAGACTACCCTAGCTCGGTCTGACCAGGCCACCCTCTGCACCAGCTCTTTCTTTACTTTGAATTTATGCGGACAGTGTAGGGTAAGGAGTTCTTTTAACCACGCTGACGGGGGTCTGCCAAAATCTCAAGATCAATACGAATTTTGGCCCTGGGAATCTTAGACCATGTATGAAAGCTCACTGTTGGAAAGTGACCTAGGATTGATTCCTTATGGGCCAACCTTTTCTTGCGCGAGGTAGGAGACGATCGCTTCCTCTCCTCGGCCTTAGCCTTGGGGGGCTTGGCTAAAGAGGGGTATAGTTCTGGAGTCAGGCTAGGTGGAGGTGGGGGAGCGGATGCCCCGGTGGATTGGGTGAGTGGAGAGTCGAAGATGGATACTTTTGGACGGATTCCTCAGGCATTTGAAAATCTTCCTTCTGTGCTGAAGCCTTTAGCCTACCGTTTCCTTCGGTTCCAAATTCAAAAGTCTTCCTATCCTTAGCTTCTCCTCCTCCCATTGGATGATGGAGGTGGGGAGGATAACCTAACTAAGTGTAAAAATTTAGCTCCCTTCAACGAGGAAATGTACCAAAGACGAAACTCATATCCCCTCTAATCCGAGCGGGCAGGGGTCTTTTTCACTACTACGCTTACTTGCCAAAAGCATATACAATGCATTCCAAAACTCCTCACTTGTCAAGGAGGTTCTACTAGTCTACTGCGGCTATCAATACCTCCAGAGCCCTAGAAAGAGCTGCCAAAAAGTACGCAAATGAACTTCCACGCAAAAATATAGAAAAAATAGAATTGGCAGTTTCATATTTAACAATATCACCTTGCCCTAGGAAATAGAATGAAAGATGAAATCAATAATAATGGCAAAGCAAGCTCAACCTACCTCGGAAATCAACGATAACAAAGAGAGAAGACGAAATTTCTCCCAATGGTACCGAAGACAAGTAAGATCCTCCTTCACCCCTCGGTTTCCGCCAGACGGACCGGACAAGACTCTTCTCGATTTTAAACATCAAAAAGTCTAAATCGCCCAAATGAGAGATAGTGTTAACTACCCAACCGAACTACAATTCCCACAAGAGACAAATTCAAAACAGAGATGGCAATAGAGTCAACACACAAGACAAAGATTCTCCAACAGAAGGTGTGCTTGGATTTTCTTGGGCTATTCTCAAGTGACAATGCTCAAAAAACAACTTGTCTACTTCGCCTCCAAGTGCCTTATACAACAAAGTTTGTCTTGTTTTAGGGTCAAAGTTCAACGAAATGAAAATAGTCAATGAGCCAAAAGAAAATGTGAACAAATTGACATAAACAAAGTCAGCCATACTACACACAGGCAAAAAGTTATACTCGTGACTGCGGCTGGATCCATAGTAGGAAGTCTACATTAGATCAACTACTAGGTAACAAAGTACTCAAGTGATGTCAAAACGCCTAACATTGACAAAATGTAATTAATGAACCAAGAGTCGGTTGGACTTGAACTGAAATTCTACTGACAGCTACATCATCATCTAGATTTCAATCCCAAAAGTTACATGAAACTCCCCAATGTACCCCTCGCTACGGCTTATAGAAATTGATTCCATGTTCGAAACTGTAATCTTGGAAGCATAATAACTTTGTCATTCGGCCTTCGTTATGTGTGAACTAAAGTATGTTGTGCTTTGTTTTGAAAATGCAAGAATTCGATCCGCTTTGTGACACCTCAATATTTGTACCCTTGTGACCTTATAGGTCGGAAAAAGGGCCTGAAAATCTTGGATAAATGAAAGTGTGCCGAAAATGCACACGGGCTTGACAGACACACCAGAGCCAGAGTCGGTTGACATGGGAAATGCGCAGAATGTTGTCGCTTTTCCAAAAATTGATGATAAAAAGTTCTTCGTTATTGCAAAACTAATGGAGGGAGACAAAGACCACGGGTGGATTATCGACTGCGGAAGTTCTTCTCATATATGCTGGAATAAGGCTACCTTCACAGATCTGTAACCTATTCCAACTAGGCAGTTCTACAATGCTTGTGGAATGAATTGTCATTCTTATGTGTGAGATAGAGGGACAGGCAGTTCTTATAAATCTTTATGAAGTGATCTATGTCCCTTAGTTCAAAAAGAATTTGTTTTCTACCTCAATTGCAGAAAGTAGAGGTTTTGAAATACTTTAGAAAAACGGAAAAAAAATAGTCAGCAAAGGGGCAAGTGTAGCTGTAATGGGAACTAGAGGCCCAAAAAACTTGTATCGGATAGACTTAGTGAATACATATTCTTTTGCTTACTCAAGTGTCTTATCTGATGATGTTTTTTGGCATAAATGGTTGGGTCATATTCATAAAGATAGGCTAGAAAAGATGATAAACAATGACATGGTTGAAGGAGTTCAACTTGGTAAGCGACAATCAAATATTTTTTATGGTTGTGCTTTAGGCAAGATTCATAAACTTCCCTTACCTTAAGCCGCAGATTTTAGAGCAACTAACCTCTTAGAACTTATTCATTCAAATGTGTGGGGACCCTCCAAAATACCATCTCTTGCTGGCAGCAAATACTTTGTCACATTCACATACGACTTCTCTAGATTCACCAGGATCTATTTAATGAAGGAGAAAAAAAGGTCTTCACACACTTCCAACACTTTCGGATCTGGGCAGAGAAGCTTTATGGCACCCATTGTTTCCTTAAGATTTGATATTAGAGGTGAATATACCTCTAATGAATTTGCTGCTTATTTAAAAGAATATGGTATCTCTCATCAATTTACTGTTCCATATACTTTTAGGCAGAATAGAGTTTCAAAAAGGGTGAACATAACTCTAACTAATAATGTTAAATCTATGATGGCAAATAAGGGATTACATACTAAGTTTTGGGTTGAAGCGTACCAAACCGCAACCTATATTAGGATCAGATTAGAAACAAGATATGTTCAAAAAAAGACACCTTTGGACCGGCAGAAAACCAGATGTCAATCACTTCAGAGTGTTTGGTACTAAGTGCTTTGTCCTAGAAAATTTATGAAACTGGAAACTGAGTCCAAAGTCTTAACCTGGAATCTTCATGGGATATGATGATGAATATGCAGGATATATAGTTAATTGTCCTCATAAACATACCATCCAAATTGCCAAAAATATTCTGATGAAGGATGAGAGTGAGTCCATAGATGTATTTAGTATGGATGAAAATGAGAAGAAAGAAAAAATGCACGAATATGTCATCTTCGATCAGATTTATATTCAATCTTCTACACCTTCTACTTTTACTTCTACTAGAGCGCCAAATTTAGGAGTATAAACCAACAACTGTCTAAGTAGGAGCACCTAATAATTCTCTTCATCGACCTCAAGTTGGAAATCAGAATCCAACAATTCCAGCCTCAGATTTTTCGTCGGGAAGAAGACAGAGTTCTCCCTTGAGGGGAGAACTAGTTCAATATGCTTATCTGTAAGCACCAACGAGCCTCCTACTAATTAGGAAGCATTTTCTGTTTGTGAAAAGGATCAGTGGATTGCAGTTGCAAATGATGAGATGAAATCGATTATGGAAGCTCAAACGTGGGAGCTTGTAGAACTCCCACCAGATCACAAAACCATTGGCTGCAAGTGGGTCTACAAAGTGAAGCTCAACCCATACATCACCATTGAAAGGTATCAAGCTCGGCTCGTTGCAAAAGGCTTTAGTCAGAAGGAGGGAATAGAATATGAAAAAACTTTCTCTCTTGTTGTCATGTTTCCCATTGTTAGAGTCTTGTTGTCCTTACTTGCAATTTAGAACATGGAGCCGCATCAAATGGATGCTAAAACTTCTTTTTTGCATGGAGACTTAGAGGAAGTGATTAATATGAAACAACTTGAAAGGTATGCAAAAAAATAAAAGAAATCTAGTCTGTCAATTGTTGAAATCGCTATATGGATTGAAATAGGCTCCACGACCCTGGAATCTAAAGCACAAGGATAAACTCAGATTCGTTTGTTTATATCATGGAAGGAGAATATGGTGTGATTTATGTAGCAGTATAGGTGGGCAATCTGCTGCTTATCAGTAAATCTATCAATGAGATAAATAAGATAAAAGCAGCCTTGAATGTCAGGTTTGAAATGAAGGACTTAGGTGAGGCAAAGTTTATCCTACGCATTCAGGTAGAGAGAGATACGAATCGGAGGGGGGTTTATCTCACTCATACAGAAGCTTTTGGAAATGCACTAAAAAGATTTGGCATGGCAGAGGCAAAGGGGAGTACCACCCCTATGAGGTTCAGGCAAAAAGTGGAAGGAAAGGAGACAGATGAAGGAATGCTACTCGAGGATGATATTGAACCAAGAGATTCAAAATTTATGTTCACAATTCTTTACAGACAAGTGGTTGGGTTTCTTATCTACTTCATGAACTGCACGCGACGTGATAGTAAAACGACAATTTGAGCATTAATTTTAAGCATTCAAAATCTAAATAGATCCGATTGGGAGGCAACAAAACGAGTTCTCGAATATCTTATAGAAACACGAGATCTCCGACTTTCTCTAGTAGGAGATGAAGTGAAGATCAACACATGGAGCCATGCGAGTTATGGTGATATGCGAAGCTGACGCTCTACCACTAAAATCATTTTGAAGATCAGTGATGGTATTTGCAGCAGGACTAACAAGCTCCAAAAGGTGATTGCTCAATCAACTATAAAAGCTAAATACATGGCAGCCTACTCTACTGTCAAGGAATTTTTTTCGGTAAAGTCTCTTTTACAATAACTAAAATTTATGCAGTCTGGGCCTCAGGTCATATGGTCTGACAGTCAAACTCCCATAGTTACTGCTTCTAATCCAAGCCATCACTTCAAAAGTGAGCATATTGATATTAAACTACACTTTGTGACGGAAAAGGTGATGGCTAGAATTCTAAAGCTTAGCTACTTACTTGATGAGGAAATGTTGGCATATATGATGACAAAACCCTTGCCTGCACCGAAATTGAAATTATGTAGAGAGGCATGCGGTCTAAGTAGCTAATAGAGTCTAAAGCTTTGGGGGAGTGTTGTTTTGAAAGCTTTAGTTTTCACTAAGCCTCATAGGTGAGGGGAGTGTTTTCTAGGTACTTAGTTTATTTTGTGGAAGCCTAGTTCATTACGTACCATAATTAGTGTGACATTGAAGTGTGAGGGGGTACACTTTGTATCACATTCGCAAGATACGCCTCAGCAAACTGAGATGAGATACTCGGCAAAGACTCAGTTCTATGACTCACATTCACCGGAAGATTGAGGTGTCAGACATAGTTTCATCTTGGATGAAACTTCTAAAAAGATGGACTGTGAAAATTTGTTGCCGATGGACGCTGGTTGACAGGGACCACGTCTATGATAATCCGACGTGTTTTCTACAGTATAGTGTGACGCAACTTATCCATGTTTTGTACATAAATGTGCTTTGTTTGATTAATGACTCATTTCAGATTCATTCTGTATGACATGCCTCGGTTCTACGACTCAAATTCATCGGAAGATCGAGGTGTCACACATAGTTTCATCTTGGATGAAACTTTTGAAAAGATGGACAGTGAAGATTTGCTGGCGACGGTCTCTGGTCAACCGGGAACACGTCTATGATTATCCGACGTGTTTTGTATAATATAGTGTGACGTAACATATCCATGTTTTCTACATAAAAGTGTTTTGTTTGATTAAGGACTTTGTTCAAATTCATTGTGTATGACATCCCTTCACATATTCAAGTATCCTCCTTACCTCTGGTAGATATTATTGATGCATGGATGATATGCCTTCTTGACTTGGTTAGATAGTGAGTGGCTGCTAGCTTTCAAAATGATAGATATTTTCGCTATAAGAATAGGACTTAACCATTTACACAAGTCAAGAACTTGTTGTATCAAATTATGCTTTAACATCTTGATATCTTTGAATGATAATTTCTCTCATATCTTTTTGCAGATTTCTATGTAAATTTGCACTTTTGTTTGTGTTTGCATTATCTGCATTGTGTCAGATTTGTAGGCCAATTGGTTGACTATTTTGTCTTGGCTGTGTTCCAAAGTTATATGTTTTTTTGAGCATCTATGAGAGCTTCTTCCTTGTATTAATTCTGTGATGACTACTCCTACCTCATCTTCATCTGCAGTGGGTGTATTAGCCATAGAACAACATTTTGACCCACTTTCGTGTCTTTCCAGCTCATCTTCAAACTTTATATATCATCACCTCGCGAGGTGGTTTTAAATAAAGGTCCATGAGGTGAGAGAATAGGCAGATGTTGTCGCATGTGTCGTAAGTTTTTGACAATTTTTGTGCGCGGTGTACCAAAAAAAAAACCCATTGCACGTTTCCAACCTGTGCGTGACTTTTTTCCGTGCGCTTTTTTTTCGTACAAGGGCCGTGGAGGGATTCTCGACCAACGCATGCCGTTTCGCAAAAGCGAAGTCCGTGAAAGCGCCTCTCTCTCTCTCCCTCTCCCACTACCGCTTCTATCTCACGATTCTTGCAATAAAAAACGTCAATAATGGTATCAAATGTAAGATCTCTAAAAATGATTTCTTTTGACCATCTTTGGGTGTTTTATGATTGCAAGTAGAGTGAGAAACGACTTAAAAACAAATTCGGTAAACCATGGCGGAAGTTTTAGAATTTGTGACGTCGAGGCTGTCATAATTTGAGCGTGACGTCAAAATGTCACAAGTACTAGACGTCTACAACCGTCGCTATTTTGTAATCGTCATCAATTGTCGCGAATTTTGTAGTCGTCGACAACCGTCACAAATTACACCCACGTCTACATCCGTCACAATCTAAAGTAACGATTCTTTTCTTTACCTAGGAATTCTATGAAAGTAGTATGGAGAGTCTTCGCTAAAAACAAAATGACAAGACTAAAGTTTCGGTTACATGCGAAAGTACCTTTGGACAGAGTAAGGAACAGATACACACAAGTGAAAAATATAATGGAAGTTTGTTTTAAAGTACTATTAGAGCGTACTATATAGCTACACCGTGTATCGCTATTATTGTTAACATTGATGTCGCTGCTGAAAACATCTTTCTCCGTACACATTTGTCAGATTTTGGATCTGACTGCTGCGATTGAAAGGCAAGATTCTCACCTTTCGATTGGCGCCTTCCAATTGATAATCGGACGAGTCTGTACGGAGATAAGATATCTTTAGTGGAAAATAGAACATTAGACACTACACCGCCAATCGTTATTAGCGTGTAAGTTTTTTTAGCGTATAAAAATAATTACCGTGGTGTACGCTATTTAAGAATTTGAAAATTTTGGAAAAATCATACATTCTAATTGTTTGGTTATGGTAATTTGGATCTTTGAAAAAAAAAATGTCGGTCGCAAACATGCTTACACTAATATAGGTCTCCGTACAAAATATGGCAGATCGTACACAAGTCGTACATTCACATTGTCGAAACGCGGCTGTCGGACGAATATATGCGAGCGGGATATTTTACGACCTGGTTTTTTTCCCTTTTTAGAACGCACATTCTCATGCGTCCGCGGTTACTAAAACTAATTTATTGTACTTTTTAACTTAGAAAGGTACATTTATGTATGGTCAGACACTGACCGAACACCACTCTATTTAAGAGACAACGTACTGAAAATAACCTTAAATAGAATAAAGAAAAAAATAGAATGAACTACACTAATGGAGAATAAAAAAAAAAAAAGCGGGACGGAATTAGCGTACACAACGCTAATAACGATTGGCGGTGTAATAGCGATACACGGTGTACTTTTCGCCCGACATTCGGCCTTAACATTTTCGCCTTATGGACCTAATCATAGATGTCTCATTCGTACGGATTTTGGCATTTTTTTCGAAATTTTGTTTTTTATAGATTTCGAACCTTTCGTAAAATGCGCATGAGACATCTATGGCCCTAATGTGCTCTATTTCACACGTGCGTAAATGTACGTCAGAGTACAAGAGGGTTTTAATTTTAAAGCTTGACATTGTTGGTGGTCGTACGCACTATGCAGCCTCAACAGTACGGATAACTTAAAGACAAAAGTCAAGATTCTACTGAACTTGTTGTCAGTTTGTACGGAGGTATGAATCTTTACGAGGAGGATTCGGTTACTGGCTTGCTCAACTAAGCCACGTCATATTTGTTTGATTAATGTCCGTACTATCATCAACTTTATTTCATGGCTCGTATGGTTGGTTTAAGATCGTGATTTAAATAGATCTAACGGCTCTTATGCCATCCACGTTTCGATGAGATTTCAACGACCTAAAATCACATAATTAATATGTAAATGACGTGGCATTATCCCTAACCCGACAGACTGTCACACGTGCAATACCTGGTTAGTGTTAGTTAACAATCAGCGCCTTCACCTAAAAAGTAAAAACAGTTCGAAGAATTTTGATGTTTTGTCTTTATATGCTATATACCGTTAATATTTCGTGCGAACACTGACAATTGTCAATTATTTGGTCTTGAAGTTTACGCCTCTTGTAATTTTCGGTTTGAGAAGGTACGAATTAAAAGTAAAGAAGGCGGATGTTTAAACGAATATAGTGTAGTGCCATATCCTAACGCTTTTTTGCCTTTTTACGTTTTTCGTAGTAAAAATCATTCAGGACATAGTTCAAAAGTAGGTGAAAGTAGGCCCATACAATATGCCTATTGTATGTAAAACATACAATATGACCTTAAGATCCATATTGTATTCGGACCTATTCGGACCAATTAAAACATTCGGACCAAAAAAAAATTTATTTACACCGTCAGATTCGGATGATCGGACGGTCGCTGATCAAAGTAGCGATCAAAGAAGATCACATGAAAAGCCCATAACACAACTTACGATAAAGGCGCCGACCAAAGGCCTACCATAAAAACGCCTACTTTTGACCTATGATTCAGGATAGTATATTATATCATTTATTACACGTTCGCATATGCGTCAACAACATTTAAAGCATAGTTGTTCAAATCGCGCGATTTTTTCCTTTTTTGCGATTGAAACGTATAATTCGTGACTTTTGAAAAAATCGGAAAAAAACGTGTACTGAAAACTGAAACTGAAATTTTACGGAAATCTGTAAACTAATTACTGTAACTGTACATTTTTTCACGGATATGTACGGAATATAACGGGAAATATGCGTCGCACTTATTGGTACTTTCTGTTCAGTGAACTGAACAGAAATACCACGGAAGTTGTACGTTATATAATCGAAAATGTACGGACATTTTCGAAAAGAGACGTAGGACGTCACAATAATTTCGCGCATTCAGTTTGAAATTTGTACGGGCGTCTTCTTCAATTTTTTTTGAAAGAAGACGCCATGGAACAGAGAAGAAATTGCTAAAAAAATTATCTTGATAACATTCGAACCCGGGTGCGTTCCCTCTGTAGCATATGTTAAGGTGGATGACAGGGCTACCATTTGGTAGATCATTCCTTTAACAAAAATATTTGTGATAAAAATATAAACAGTTTATTTTCTTACCGCTCATTTAACGCGAAAAACTTGCAAACTGCGTTATATGTAATAGTTTTTTGTTTTTTTATGTACGGAACAGTACGGAAGGAAATTCATTAACGATTTTTTGCGATTTGATCAAAAGGTTCAATGCGTTTGTTACGTATAATTCGTCACGTACGGTACGTTCGCACTAATCGCCGTGAACAACTATGATTTAAAGTTTTAAACCCTCCAATCATTTCGCACGTTTCAACTATGACCATTACACCGCCAATCGCTATTAGCGTTGTGTACGCTAATCCCGTCCCGCTTTTTTTTTGTTTTATTCTCAAATAGCGTAGTTTATTCTATTATTTTCTTTATCTATTTAGGGTTATATTCAGTACGTTGTCTCTTAAATAGAGTGTTGTACGGTCAGTGTCAGACCGTACATAAATGTACCTTTTTATGTTAAAAATTACAATAAATTAGTTTTAGTAACCGTGGACGCATGAGAATAAACGTTCTAAAAAGGAAAAAAAACCAGGTCGTAAAAAATCCCGCTCGCACATATTCGTCCGACAGCCGCGTTTCGACCGTGTGAATGTACGATTTGTGTACGATTTGTTAGATTTTGTACGGAAACTTATATTAGTGTAAGCATGTTTGCGACCGACATTTTTTTTTTCAAAGATCCAAATTACCATAATCAAACAATTAGAATGTATGATTTTTTCCAAAATTTTCAAATTCTTAAATAGCGTACACCACGGTAATTATTTGTATACGCTAATGAAACCTACACGCTAATAGCGATTGGCGGTGACCGTGAATCGCTATTAGCGTACATGACGCTAATTGGGGTACCCCTTTTTTTGGGGCAAATTCTCAAATAGAATAAAGTACGCTAAATGTTTTTGCACGTTATTTGAGGTACCCCGCTCAATGCGGTTCATAACTGTAATTTAGTGCCCTTTTAAATAGTGTGGTGTACGGACTGTCAGATCTGTACTATTTCGTACATATTTAAATTTAAAAGTACAGAAAATATAATAATATATAATTGCGTAAATATTTTCCGGCATACGCAGATGTCAAAAAAACGCGACGGCGTACGATTTGAACAATTTTGTACATCTACATGGTTTAGTGTGGACATATTACGTGCCGAAAATTTTTACAAAGCAGTTTACAAATTAGAGTACATGATAAATTAGTATCATGGTGTACCCGAAAAAACACAATTTACCGTAAAGTACGCTAATTGTTTCATTACGCTATATATTTTATTACGCTAATAGCGATTCACGATGACCATAGCGTCGAACGGAAACTCATATCGCACTTTTGAGTTTTAATCATGGATAGTACAACCGTGAATCGTAATTAGCGTTGATAATTTTTTCGCCACTTAAAACATCTTTTCTCCGTACACATTTGTCCAATTTTCAATTTAAGACTGCCAATCGGAAGCTGAGAATGTTTCCTTTTAATCGCAACCGTCAGATCCACAATGCGACATGTGTGTACGGAGAAATTATGTTTTAAGCGACATAAAAAACATTAACCCTAATAGCGATACACGGTGGTACATGCAATTTGTACTTTGTATAGTTGGCTCCACAAATCCGGGAGTATCCGTGCAATCATGCAATGCATGTTGGTGACAAAGATGACGACATTTTAGCAGGTTATGTATAAATTTTCGGTTCTCTCAGCGTGCCATTTGGCAGTCCTGAGTCGATTTGTAATTTTTGAAATCATTAGGTTTCGAAATGTCAAAAGTGATTGTACGTAATGCTCGTCCGAATATTTTGTCGAGTGTACCGTAAACTTATGAGATCCTGAGAGCCTGAGATCCTGCATATTTGAAGAACTGCCAGCGTTACAGAAAAGATACGGCAGAAATACGGTCATCAGATAATCTGTCTTTTTTGTCTTATTAGCCTTCGTGTTAATCCAATGAGAGGCTTCCATCGCTCGTACGGACAAACTGCACGTTGACTGCCAAATCTATTGCACGCGTGTCAATGACGCTATTAAATGCGAAATGGCCCCTCGTGAACCGAAAGGACCGAGTACTGTATAAAACTACAGTAGTCAGTTCAGAACTGTACAGTACAGTACGGTATTCCTAAAGTCATTGGTTTGTACCGCTAACCGTACCAAAAGTGCAATAATGACAAAACTTTTGAAAATCGGTCATCGGGTTTGAGCTAATCTGCTAGCCGTTGATTTGTTCGTCGAAAACATCTTTAAATTCGGAAATCAGCTTCACGATTGGTTCGTTAGGGTTAGGGTTTTGCCATCGCGAGTTATTAATTAGGGTTTGGAATTTGGACTCTCCAGTACAACGATTTCCCGATTTTAGGGTTTCACTTTTTTTTTTTTTTTATATATGAAAACTACAGTGGCTCTGTCGCATAAATGGTGTCATAATTTGTAGGTACAGGTAAGGTTCGTCGATCGTATTTAGCGTGTTGAACACTAATTCGGCGCCCCTAAATTTTGACCCTTGAACCTTAAATGAATAAATGACGCTATTTAAGGACGTGGACCATAATTTGCCACGTCTCCTGGCACTGAATTAGAATTAATGACGCTAATTTTTTCTTTACTCTAATAATTTCTACACGCTAAATACGATCGACGGTGTAGTGTGACTGGCACGAAAAAAAGGAAAAAAAAGAGTACGGGAAGAGGAGAAATATTTGAAAAAACGTTTTTTCTTTACGTTTTTTTCTTACTTTGCTCAATGTTTTATCTGGTATTAACTCAAATACTTGGGCGAATCCGATTCCTTTTTGCGACGCCTAAAGACATTTTTAAATATTTTTCAATTTTTGCCGGCAATTTGAGTGTGTCATGTTATTTTTCCCCTTAATTACTTCAAAAATGAAAGGTCCGCCGGTTTTCCCGCAGCTATATCCATCATTGCTTTTGCAGGCATTCATCGCTTTTTTTAAATAAAGAGAAAACGCGAAATGTGATTGGTCGGATGGAGCCAAACCAAACAGATGTGTTGCATTTGGAAAATCTTGTACTTTTTGTATTTTTTACGTGGCTGTTACATTTCGCCGAATGGTGACGGCTGACTAGGGTTTCAAAGAATCGGTAATGATTCTCACAGATTCCCAACCGACATTATGGAGAATCGGCAATTCCTAGACATTATGGAAAATCGGTGACCATTTCTAGGAATATACTGTACACTTTGTATCGCTATGCGTGTTAATGTTTTTTTCGCCGCTTAAAACATCTTTTCTCCGTACAAACTTGTCCGATTTTTAATTTGAGACCGCCAATCGGAAGCTGAGAATGTTACCTTTCAATCGCAACCGTCAGATCCACAACACGACATAAGTGTACGGATAAAAGATGTTTAAAGAGACGAAAAAAAACATTAACGCTAATTACGATTCGCGGTGGTAGCCCTATTATTTAAATTAATAGATTATCGACATCGCGCAGTCAAGATTTTGTTGACAAAAAAAACAAAACTGTTGGTACAAAAAACTTGCAATCTTTTCTTGAATCTGTACGTTTTGACGTTTTGCACACATCTGAAATGCTTGTTCCGACCTTAATTGTCTTTAAGGATAAGTACATCTGCATCCGGATTTTCTGGTATACTAGATTTGTCATAAACGACAGGTCTTGTTTACAGGAACTTTTGACCTGACTTAGAAGATT
>JBBHKE010002521.1:0-37500 GCA_037447655.1 Zygnema cylindricum | reverse complement strand
CCTTCCTTGCAGGACCTCACTGCAGTAAATCCGTCCTTTCCTCCCCCTGCCTCTCCATCTCCTTCCACTTCCTCCTCCTTTCACTCTCTCTCACCCCCTTCTCGACTCTTCACTTCTCACTCCCTCCCCTCCGGAAGTTCACGACCTTCCCTTCTCCCTTCCCGTTCTCTGCCCTCTCCTTCTGCCCTCTCTCTGTCCTCCCATCCTCTCCCTTTCTCCCCCTCTGCCCTCTCTCCTTCTCTCCCTCCCCCAAAACGCCTCAAAATTGCAGATTTGGCTCCCAAGCTTTCTCTTTTGAGCTCCGATGTCCTCCGTCAGCTTTTGGCCCCTTCAGGTGATTCCAACATAGATTTGTCCTTTTTGACTCCTCCAGGAGGTTTCAGCGGAGACACGTCTTTCCTAGGTGCTACTCCTTCAGTAAACGCCAACAACAATTTGTCCTTTCTGAATTCTCTCCCAGAGGAAAGCAACAAATATGTACCACCTTCGGCTCTGGATACCAACAGGGATTTGTCTTTTCTGGCTCCTCCAATTGGGACTTTCAAGTGGGATTTGCCGAATTCGATACAGTCAGGCGAAACCAAGAGAAACTTGTCCTTTCTGGCACATTCAGGAAAAAACAGCAGGGATTTGTCTCCTGGTACTTCGGCTCTCCTTTCTCTTCTTTCCTCCGAAAGAAAAACTTTTTCAACCGATTCCAATTCTCCGATTGTTGAGCAAATTCTTGAATCACGGCTGAAAAGAAACGCGTCTCAAAAGGACACTTGCCACCAAAATTTATCTTCGTTAAGCAAACTTAGTTCAAACTTTCAAGAACGATCTTTTTCGAGAAATCAGTCGCAAATTCGAGTTTCTGAACTGGGAAAAAGACAAAATCCTGTTTTTCCGTCCGCTTCTGTTTCAAACTGCTCTTCTGTAGCTTCTTGGAAAAAGGATGAAACATCTTCAAAGCAGAACATCAAAATGTTGAGCTCGAAAAGGCCTTTTTCAGATTTCAATTTTGAAGGAAATGCAGTGCTTATCTCTCCCTCCACTCTCTCTCCTCTCTCTTCAAAAGATTCCCAATCAACGAAAATTTCTGAAACAGCCCAAAACCCGAAAGGAGATCCTTCTTTGTTTTCATTTTTGGTGTCAGATTGGCCCAAATTGGTCTCTGTTTCGCAACCACAAACTTCTCAAAACATTCATCAACAGGAAAAATTAAGGAAACGGCCATTGCCGATGGTGGGGAACGAAAGTGACAGTACATTTTCCTTTACTGAGAGTCCTAGAGGCCATTTGGAACCAAAATTTTCGCCGACTTCGTCAGAAATTCTCAAAACTTTTGAAAGCTGCCCGGATGTTTGGGATACTTCAATGTCAAATTCAATGTCGAACCCGGTTTTGAATCCAATGTCAAATTCGACGTCAAATTCGATGCCAAATACAATGCTGAATCCTATGTCAAATTTGAATTCGAATTCAATGTTGAATACAGATTCAAATTGGAACACCTTTGCGTCAGAAATGGAAGGAACTTTGGCCGGAATGGTGATGCAGCAGATGACTCCAAAGGGTGCAAAAGGGGATTTAAAATCCCAACAAATTTTGAATTCTGTCAATTCCGAATGTTTTGAGAAAAGGGAAGACCTTGTTGATATGCATTTTGAAAATATCCGAGCATTATTCCAAAAAAGAAGTTCAAGTTGAGAATGTGATTTTCAAAACGTCGATATTGTTTTTAAAGATAATCACTGTTAGTTGGTCGTTTGCCTTCTTCTGTTGCAATTAAAGTTTTGGTAGTTTATTTTACTTTAAAACTCAATATAATATGTTTGTATATATCGTCCCTTTACCGTCCTAGATCACAATTTAATGTAAACAAGGAAACCCGGACACTTGATAATACAAAAAATGATAGTTACGTAGTTTTTTTGGGGGTTTTCCAAATAAATGAGTTTGTGTAGATATCTTCCACCTTTCCTTGGCCATGATTTTTTTTTTGCTAATGGCATCAACATCCATAAGTGAAATATTTGACGGATGGCTCCAATCAACGTTTTATTACATACAATCTTTACTAAATATTTTTGTCAACAAGGAAAAAAAGAAAATGAAAATTCAAAAAGCTAGTTGTTTAAGTTTTCAAGGTTTAAGTTCCATGTGTGTTTTTATTTCTTGTGCTTTCTTTTTGGTCATCTGCTTTGACACAATGCTTAATGAGATCGATACTTTTTCAGTTTGAAATGGCCTCTTTTTTCTTATTTTCAATAGTATAACAATGATGGCAAACAATGTTTTTACCACACAAACCCTATATTGGGGATTCATTGGGTAGTTTTATTGGGTTGCATTTTTTTGTTATTGTGCTTATTGTTCATTTCCATGTCCTTCCTTCCCTTGCCCTTGTCCCTATGTTATTTTTTTCGTTTGTTCTGTTCCCATCTACTCAGATGATTTACTATCTCACTTTCTTAATAAAGCTCACGATTATAGTTAAAACCGAATTAAGTTTAACGTAAACTCAGTCTACGTTGTGAGTTTTAGTTTACTGCATGAATCTTAGCCTGATAAAGAACTCATTGTAATACCCATATCAACGAACTTCTATTAATCGTTTCATGAAGTGTTCAAAAAGTTGCCGCAAACCAAATGACATTGGTCCGATGCGTTATGCACATCAGTCGGATGCAAAATAGAATCGATTTGGTAGATGATGTCATAGGGCGCAGTTCACACATAGGTTAGATGCAATCGATGGCCGATGCAATCGATGGCCGATGCAATGCGACCAATGGGGCGGATAATGTCACAAGGTATAATTCGCTGCCTACAATTTTTTACAGGGTCCTAACACCCTTCCTAGTTGCTAGACTCCTTTCTTGGTGTGATAGTGGTTTTGGCGTTGTTTTTCATAAAAAGTTTGCTTTCTCCCATGTTAGGTTTTGCAACTTTATTTCGACTTTTCGTTTCTTTTGTACCCGTGTATTGTGATGGTAGATGGTTTACCATCGTTCTGTCTTAGTAAGGCTCAGAGCATTCTTTAACTTGTACACTTCAAACAAACTTAGTTCTTGGAGGTTTAGTTGTTTCGTTTTCATGACATGCACAAATGTCTTGGAATCCCATGGTGAAATCCTATGAATGTTGATATGAATGTGCTATTTTTGGGTACACTTCAACTAAAGTTGAAATTGTACAAATTTTGGTTCTCGGTTCCATAACATGCACAAATGTCTTGAAATCTCAAGGCAAAATTCTATATGTGTCTGTATGTATTCATGGCATCGAGAGGTATACTCTTGAAGTTAAAAATTGAGAGACTCGTATTCAACTCCATGAAATGCACAATTGTCCCGAAATCTCATGGAAGAATTGTTCTATGTTGGTGGTAACTTATGTTATTCTGTTCATGAGTTGTTGTTATCTATGAAGTAAAGTTGAATGCAAGTTTTGATCTAGAAGAAGTAAAGTTGAATGCAAGTTTTGATCTAGAAATTTTTGGGCATGCACAAGTGTCCTAGGACCCCGAGGAAGCAGTTGATCAATTTCATTGCACTTATAATTTTTTAAAGCACATATGATTTCAAGCTCATTGTGGCTTATGAATTTTTCTCCTTATGGACATACCTCCATTTTTATCGCTTTTTGGTTCATGTGTCGAATCGTCCTCTTTCGTGGATCTATTATTTTGTTTGATGTTTTTCGAACGTGTTTCTTTCTTCGACTTTTCGAGCTACTTGTATCACCTGTAGACATGGCAACCTCCCAAGTGTACACGTGGCGTTACTTACGCTGTACGTTTTGCCATAGCTACAGGAACGGTGAAGGTGGTGGCAGCCCTGGGGCCGGTTTGAGACAAAACCGTTTTACACCGAACCAAAAACCGGTTTTTTTTGCCAGTTCGGTTTGGCAAATTCGTTGACGGTTTTTAACCGGCAAGGTTCAGCCACCTGAACCATAGTTCAAAAGTACACCTTGAATCGTTATTAGCGTATAGAAATTATTAGTGTAAAGAAAAAATTAGCGTCATTCATTCTAATATAGTTCCAGGAGACGTGGCAGATTATGGTCCACGTCCTTAAATAGTGTAAATTATTATATTTAAGGTATCAATGTCAAAATTTTGGGGTGCCGATATAGCGTACATAAGGCTAATAACGATTCACGGTGTAGCGTTTTTATGGTAGGTAGGCCTTTGGTCGGCGCCTTTATCGTAAGTTGTGTTATGGGCTTTTCATGTGATCTTCTTAGATCGCTACTTTGATCATCGGCCGTCCGATCGTCAGAATCTGACGGTGTAAATATTTTTTTTTGGTCCGAATGTTTTAATGGGTCCAATGTTTGGTCCGAATGTTTTAATTGGTCCGAATAGGTCCGAATACAATATGGGTCTTAAGGTCATATTGTATGTTTTACATACAATAGGCATATTGTATGGGCCTACTTTCACCTACTTTTGAACTATGATTTACTCTAATTACGATTCGCGGTCAGTTATCAGGTTATGTGAAAGTACACCGCCAATCGCTATTAGCGTTGTGTACACTAATCCCGTCCCGCTTTTTTTATTTTTTATTCTCAAATATAATTATCCACACTATTTAAAAAAAGCCTTAATTCCTAATTAGAGTAATCGATTTCTTCCAAAATTTCCAAATTCCCAATTAGCGTACACCACGCTAAATAATAGTATACGCTAATAAACGTACACGCTAATAGCGATTGGCGGCGTAAACCGCCAATCGTTATTAGCGTTATGAACTCTATATCGGCACCCCAAAATTTTGACATTAATACCTTAAATAGAATAAACTACACTATTTAAGGTCGTGGACCATAATCTGCCACGTCTCCTGGCACTAAATTAGCGAACACTGTGTACTGTACTGTACTGTACTATACTGTACTGTACCATCGTACTTTATTTTAGTTTTCGTACGTTTCGTTCATTTGATGATGGATGCATCAAATCTATCATACCACATTACAAGTGGATGCCTCAAGGAAACTTCCTGGAAGTCTGGAACATTGGAAAATTTGAATTCTCTGCAGCATTTCTCTCTCTCTCTCTTCTCTCTCTCTCTCTCTCTCTCTCTCTCTCTCTCTCCCTCCTACCATGGCATGACACATGGCGCAACTTGCTGCTAAGAAATCTGCCACGGAGGAGCTTCTCTTTATCTCTCGTCTTCTTGCCACGTGGCTCCGGTCTCGTGCCACGTGTCATGCAACACTTGTGGAAGAAGCTCCTGAATCTCTCCTGACACGTGGAAGCTCAGCAGGGGTTCACTCTGGCTCGGCATCTGACGAGGATTCTGTCGCACGTGCGAATGAGTCAGCCCGCCAATCAGAGGCTTGTACGGATAACTGTGGTAGCCGGTTTCCTCCGCCAGATGGCGTAACGGAAAAAGATGGATTCGGTACAGCTGGCAGAGGAGATAATCTGCCACGTGGCAACTTTTTGGAGCCTGAATTTTGCCGAAAGTTGCTGGAGGAGGAGGATCTGCCAGCTGGCAGTTTGCCACGTATTATTTTTCCTCCTTTCTCTCTTTCTCACACTCTCTCCTTCCCCCTCTCTCTCTCTCCCACTCTCTCTCTTCCTCTTTTCCTCTCTCTCCCTCCCTCCCTCCCTCCCTCCCCCCCCTCCCCCTCCCCCTCCCCCTCCCCCCTTCCCCCCCCCCTCCCTCTCCCCCCACCCATTTCCCCCTCCCCCTCCCCCTCTTTTAGAAAAACCAAAAAAAAATAAAGGAAAAATAAATCCTAAAAAAAAAATGAGAGAAGTAATAGAAAGAAAAAAAATGTTTTTTTTTCTGTTCAGAAAGTACAGATGTACAGATGAGACAAACTCACCTGCACCCCTCACCCGGGAAAAAAAAAAAAAAAAAAAAAAAGCGGAAAAAATAAAGATTCGGAAATTAGGTCAAGTTATCAAGGTACGGAAATGAAAAATATTTATAAAATATTTTAAGAAAGGATATCTCTCAATCTCTGGGAATCCTCTAAAAGAACGAGAGACGAGGAAAAAAATCGACCGAATTTTCTCATAGGGCATAAATGTTGTCGAAATACCCTAATTTTTTAGGAGTATCCTTTCCAATGAAATTTGAAATTTAGGAAATTTGAAATTTGAATCTTTTGAGAGCCCAATGATTTCAAAACCAAAAAGAAGAAAGAAAAGAAGAAAATAATTCAAAAACCTACAAAACTGGATGCCTTATCGGAGATGATGATTCGTCCCACCAAAATTAGTGTGGATGGAATCAATGTCAGAAGCCAACGTCTTTTTTTGATTTTTGTTCCCTTTTTTTTTGTCTTTGTCTTTCTTTTTCCCACAAATTAATGTAGAAAGTATAGATGACTTTATAAAGAAAATGAGTCTTTTTCCACCAAAAGACGACTCGTCCCTTTTTTGCCGATACCATTTTCATGTCCAATTCCCGCAAAATACTTTCAAAAAAACCTAACATTACAACAAAAAAAAAAAAAAAAAAAAAAAGGAATTACAATAAACCTAAAAAAGTACCAAAAAATTACCCATCTTCCACACCAATTTGTGATAATCTAACACAATGGGGACGTTCTGGACGGGGGGGTGGAGGGAGGAGAGTTACAGAAGAAACAAGATGGGAGGGAGGAGAGATAGGGTCCTCTGAGGGTATTTGGGAGTATCCCCTGTGCCGACACCTGGCATCACTATTGCACAGATGGATGACAGGTGGCACTTTTCCTCTCATCTGGCTCCCTCTGATTGGCCTTTCGGAGGATGACAGCTGGCGGGAGTTCGAGCCGGAATGGACGAAGACTGTAGTGACGGAAGGGAGAAATATTCTTAATGTGAGACTAGAATTTGCTCTCTCATTCTCAATTTCTTTCCCATTCTCTCTCTCCCTCTCTCCCTCTCTCCCTGTCTCCCTCTCTCCCTCTCTCCCTGTCTCCCTCTCTCCCTCTCTCCCTCTCTCCCTCTCTCCCTCTCTCCCTCTCCCTCTCCCTCTCTCCCCTCTCTCCCTCTCTCCCTCTCTCCCTCTCACTGTTTGTCTTTCATCACTATTTTGTAATATTATCGATGATACGGGGTAATTTTTCCAGGTGTTCCAACGGATGGCTATGGGGCTCCATGTGGTGGAACCGTTCTTCAGTTTCCTGCAAGGTGGGTGGAGAGCAGTTATGTGGTTTGCAGTTCCTCTCCCTCTAATGTTGTCATCTTCTATGTCATTCATGGAATTCATGAGAGTCACAGAAAGGACTACTGCCATGTTTTTTCCATGAACAGATGACCAAATTTGACCAATTTTTTTAATAAATCAGAAAGTCCTGTATGTTTTTTAAATAATTGAGCAGAAAACATTTTACACATTCTCTAGACATGGTTATCTAAATAAAGAACTTGCCATTGCCCTGTCTCACATTTAAAGAGTGTTCAAACGCTACACCGTGTATCGCTATTAGTGTTAATGTTTTTTTCCTCCACTTTAAAACATCTTTTCTCCGATTCAGGATCTGACGGTTGCGATTGAAAGGCAAAATTCTCACCTTACAATTGGGGGTATTTATTTCAAAATCGGACAAGTGTGTACGGAAAAATGATGCTTTAAGTGGCGAAAAAATATTAACACTAATAACGATACACGGTGTAGTCAAAAATGTCGCCCAAAGATTGTTTCTTCAAACTTTAACCGTAACTTGCTTGTCTCAGAGCTTCATCCTTCAATAGTTCAAAATCATTTCAGTTCCCCTAACCTTACTCTTTGAAATATTTTATGGCATAAATTTTTAAACTTAGGTGATGTCTCCGAGCTTCTTTTTTCCAATAGATCAAAATAATTTTCATCTCCCTAACCGTACCTTTTCGAAACTCGGGTAATTACCAAAAAATGGACCAATCCGCATCTTGTCACTATGTTGTTTACCTACAAAATATGGCTAATGCTAATTAATTAATGTTTGAAAATTCTCGTTTGGAACAAGATATACTGTGGCGGTAATATCCTCCGACCCAATTTTCATTTGGTACTTTAAAAATAGTGTGGCCTACTTTAAGTATCTTAAGTTAGGCACGGTGTGATGCGATGACTTTTGGGGATGTGTTTTAAATTCTCTCTCTCTCTCCTCTCTCTCTCTCTCGCTCTCTCTCTCTCTCTCTCTCTCTCTCTCTCTCTCTCTCTCTCTCTCTCTCTCTCTCTCTCTCTCTCTCTCTCTCTCTCTCTCTCTCTCTCTCTCTCTCTCATACACACATTTAGTTCAAAAGTGTGTATTACGGCAGAAAGAATGTCATCTAGGAGGTCAACCAGAAATAGTGTGGTTTTGCTGATTAGATGGAATTACGTGACATCTGTCTCGATAGTAGAGTTCAGACTCTTTTTGGGCATTAAAAGTCGTTTATTATTCTGCTCAGTCGTTGGATTTTTATTTAGCGAAAACCAATTGAAAAGTAAGAATCTCACCTTTTTATTGTGATTCTGGAGGATTAAATATGGAATGAGGTTAATGAAATCGAGTGCCCAAAAAATGTTGTGTTCTAAAGTAGCACATAATTTTCACTTTATATCGATGCCATTTCATCGATACTTATTTTCTCACCGTCGATATTTTCTTTTTCTATTTTTTCTCAGAATCGAAATGTCTAATATTTTAATTTTATTTTTCTTTCTTTATACAGACAGTAAGAAAACGGTGGAGGGACGCTGTAATTTGGGAAAATATGCGGAGTAAGTTGACTTTTTTTTTCTAAAGTTATTTTCTTACCAGTTTCTATCCTCCAAAACTGAATGTGCAAATGGAAAAGATTATATTTGGGAGCAAAAAGAAAAGAAAAACATACTTGTTTTTGTCTTTTTTTTGCAATTTACTTATTTCTTTGGATTTGCTCTTTATGTAAAATATTTCTAAGGATAAAGAGTCACTCTTTGGTTTATTTCAGGTCTGTTTGGGTTGTTTAGTGTTTTTTGAAAAATATTAAAAGTCGCACGTATAGAGGAAAAAGGTACATACTTTACATTATTGATTTTGATTGGCCAATGTTTTTTTATACGCAGGGTGAAGGAGGGACAGTTTCTTCTTTTCAATGATTCTCTCCTTCTTCGAGTGGAGGTTAGAAAAGCTCGACTTCTTTTTTTTCTTGACAGAAGTTTTTCGCATGAAGCTCTTTGGTTCGAAGTTGTTTCTGAAAATTAACAGTAATATTTGTTGTTTTTTGATCTACTAAAATATGATACTCACTTTTATGTTTAACTCTTTACTGACACACTCTTTCCCTCTCTTCTTTTCTCTCTCCCTTCTGTTTTTTCTAATTGTTTGGGATGAGTTTAGGCCATAAGAAAATATTGTTCTTTTCGAGAAATGCTAGAAACCGAGGACAATTCTTCGGTCCTGCCCGGAATTAAATCGGTTGAGGAAGGTCCCATCTGACGCCAATCGCTTAAAGTTAAATAAATAAACTACAAATAAAAAAGGGGAGAATTACTGTTCGGAACTCTGTTCTCTTTTGTTTTCTCCTTTTAAATTTTTCAATGTTTTTCACAAGAAAAGTCTTTTCGTAATTCTAAAACCTGGAAGTTCTCAATGCAGGCTTGAAAATTTACCGACAATTTTATTCCGAAGAAAGGGAGAGAACCAATGGAGTTTTGGCATTCCATGTAGCCCATCTTTCTGAACCATTTCAAAAACCATTAGAGTGTATGGATACAATTATGGAGGTAAATGGATCTGAAATGAACAGCATTTTGTTTTCGTAGTTATACTTTTTTCTTTCATACCGTTTTGAGTTCTTTGTTACTTCTCTCAATTTCTCTTCCTTGTGCTCTACAAGCTACAATGATTTTGTTCTCTTTCCTGTTTTGTTTCGTTTAGTTGTGTTCATTTTTCCTTCGTTGTTTTTTGTTTGTATGTGTGTGTTTGTGTGTCCTTTCGAATTCAGAAATTAAATATGGACGGTGTAAGAGTATTACTACGAATGAGACGTACTTTTAGTTCGATCCCAAATGCGGTCCCTCCCTCTCCAAGCCTATTGATATAATCATTTTGTGAACCACATCGACCGAAATTGTGGGTAAAAAAAGCCTTCCTCTACTAATAATTTTACATCACAAGCAATCCGATGTCGAATTGCGTACTAGTGAAACTGGTTCGAATCCCTCGAGTTATGTCTACCACAAGAGTTTCCGGTTTAGAGTTGTTTCCATGTGGTTTCTTAATGCCCAGTTAGCCCTTCATATGATTTTTTTTGTTTTATGGATTTTGTGAAAAAAATATTTACAGAATTCTGAGTGTTGGAGCTCGAGCTTTAGCTAAGCATTCCCATCGAAGCGGTGCCGGGTGGTGGGGAGAATGTAAAGGCTCCGGTACGGAAAAAAATGTGCATTACTTTTTTCAAATAATCCACATTATTTACAAGTTACATTAGTGTATGAAAGTAAATTGATGATCTGATGCAAATTTTCACCTAGTGTTTTTAGAGTGGTCCAAATGGTTTATATGGGGATGTTAGTTCAAATGGTTTTAGAAATGTTTAAGCAAAGTTTGCCCGGACATGTTTGAAAGAAAATTATTGTATGTGTTAAATTTTAGGAAATTGACTTTGTTGTGTGTTTTTGGTATTTCCAGAGACAAAGGTGAATTTGTCCTCTTTGGAAGTTCTCCATCGCATTATGAAAAATTGTGTGTGGATAAATATACATTGTCTCCCTCGAGATGTTCCTTTTTTTGAAATTCGTGTTCGTGATGGGTATGGAGCCCGGTGGTCGTCGGATGGATCCCAGGTAAAATATTCCTAGCTTTTCTTTTTGTAAGAAGTGTTTATATTGTAGTTTTAAGTTTTTGTTGGTTTTAGTAAAAGGTATTAATGTTTTTCTTTTGAATGAACTTGAGAGAAAGGAGATGTTTTCTGCTGTTGTTCCTTCAGTTAAACGATGATGTGTGGTAAACGGGTTCCTTGAAAAATGTGAGACGAGGATTGTCCACATTTTTTTTTTCATTATTTGTTACTGTGATAACGCATGACATTAGAAGCACGTGAACTTTTTGTGTTTGTCAACTACTACGTTTTAGTAATGTCCACATACAAATACTGTGTGTGTGGCTTTAATGGTGACACGTTATATTGTAATGGATTAAAGACTTTAATATTGTAATTGTTTGATCTTTTTGTACTGTAGTTTCGCGGATTTTTGGAACCTCCAATGGAAGATGGACACGAGAAGCATTGGCGACATTGATACCTGGTGGTCGTGGAAATCGCAGATATGTGATGTGGCACGAAAAGTATTCTTGCTTGGTTCACACCTTAGTTTTTTCAAATGTTTAACGCCAGTGGCCTTTTGAATCCACTTTGATTCATTTTTTTTGTTGCCATTAGAAGTAGAGGTACGATGGATAAACACTTACTGCAAATAGGGTCATTTTTTGTGCTCTCTAAATAAAGAACCTTGTCTAAATATATCGAGAATGGAGGAGTTTTGGGCTATGTTACTGGAAAGCTGGAGTTGCAGAACATTGATTTGTGGGTGATATTTGTATTTTTTTTGTATCTTTGATCAATCGTAATAATAATGCCACGGCGCAGTTCAAGCTACTGGTCTTTGCTCACTCTCAGTTTTTTAAGAGACCGTCTATTGAACATTTTCATGTCGAGCTTAGTCTATTTTGTTTCTGTTTTGCTACTGTTAATGGTTGTATTCCACGAACATTATTAGTATTTTCCCATACGAATCAATGTCTTCTAAACTTACAAAAGAATTCAAATTTCCCAAAAAGCAAATTACTTACTATTAGAATAGGCACTTACATCTGTGCGAAAGAGTGCCAACAGTTCCAGATTAAGCTATGAAATATCAATTATTTGGCTGTTTTGTGTTGCTATATTCTAATTGATTTTTTCACTTATGATTTTTTTGGCACATAGTCCTCACATTGACACTGTCTCCTAGAGGGCACTAAACAAAGTTTTTGGTTTTTTATTTACTCCTCAGTGCCAATTCACAATGCATTCCAAGACTTCAATTCTAATGTACTCAACAATGTCCAATGCTTTCGTGATGTCAATTTACAATGTGCTCCTCGACGGGAATGCAGAATGTACTTGTTCTTTTCAATTTACAATGTTTACAATGATGTATATTTACCATTTCACCACAATGCCAATCCAAAATGTATGCTATAATCTATCTCATAATGTTTCCCATGATGTATCAGGTGGTGTCAATTTATAGTGCTGTGGACAAATGTTTGTTTGCAACATATTGACATGGACCCAACTGTCTGGTGCACTTCTGTTTAGATAAAATTGGAAGTTGAAGTACATCACTAAGTCTATTGTGGAAGCATTGCCATCCAAGTCACACGCAGCGATTCTTGTAAATTTTGAAGCACCTGATTGGTCGTCATACAAAGCCCAAAAGTAATGACAGGTTTTGACTTATGGCCTTAAGTACACCAAGACAATAATACCCCACCAATTATTTCGACACGAATTACATGGCCTAGTAAAGGTGAGGAGAACTACCTGTTACTAGGACGACGAGGAAACCTTTATAATGAAAGGAAAAAGTGAGGCCGATACGAGACTCTCATTTGTCAACTACACCGCCAATCGTTATTAGCGTTGTGTACGCTAATTCCGTCCCGCTTTTATTTATTTTTTATTCTCAAATAGAATTATCCACACTATTTAAAAAAAAAACCCTAATTCCTAATTAGAATAGACAATTTCTTCGAAAAAAAATCAAATTCCCAATTAGCATAAACCACGCTAAGTATTCGTATACGCTAAAAAAACTTACACGCTAATAACGATTGGCGGTGTAGTTCAACAACAATATATTTGTAAATACATCGGTTTCGTTTGAATTTTCCAAATGACCTGAAAAACAGACGTTTGCAAACTCAAAAAAGTAGACCATGTATCATTATTAGTGTTACTAGAAGCAATACACGGTGTAGTGATTTTTTTTAGTTTTTTTTTCCTATAACTCCACCCTTGACTATTGGGTGGAAGCACAAACAACGCTGGAAGACATTTGCCTTTTAATTAAACAAATAAGAGGGTTACTTCTGGTTATTTATATGGGTTGTCGGACAAAACCAATATGTTTTACCAATCGTACAAAACGATAAAGTTTTGTGATATATAGTACAAATATATAACGTACTAAATGTACTAAAAAAGGTACTAACAAATCGTAACTACGTGATTATTGAGATGTGACCGTCGCACATCAGGGGACGACGAAACATCAAATATGTCACGATTTGCTACGGGGCATCACACGTCAACTACAAAAAATGTTAGTAGAAAAGTATTTTAAGTAGAAGCAACCTACAAAAATACAAAAAAACAAAAAAAATCATGACGACGTAAAACATTCCTGGGGATGGTCATACAAAAGGTCGCGGTTTAATATCCCCATAAAACTATGGTTTTCAACACGAAGTCACTTATCGCGAAACTAATAATGGAAATATCCGTGATATGTCATGAAATCGATGTGCAATACGAAATATACATTACCGTTATTCCCAATATGGTACATATCGCTTATCAGCAGAGGACCTCAGATATACATTATTGCATCTTGAATCGCTTTTGGTAATCACTATTGGTGTATAAAATTTATTAGTGTAGGGAAAAATTAGTATAACTAATGGTTATTGGGGTTTAAGGACCCAAGGCCAACAAAATGTTAACATTGCTTAACTTACATAACACTAATGTTGTATCCCTTAAGCCCGTGTTGACATGGTCGACGTTCGAACATGTGAGAACAATTTCGCGCGATTTCCTCTAGTCTTTGTGAATCAAAGTTGAGCTTACTATCTGAAACTTTTAATGTCTTTTCGTACAAAACAAACGAGAAGTTGACGTACAACCTTCCACATTTTGTACAATACAATACGGTATAATACAAGGTAGGTTTTACAAGTATCGCCCAGTGTGTGGGTTTCGTGGTCCCGACCCACAAAGCCAAATAAGGTGTTAGACCCACAAATGGCAAGATACCTACCAAGTATTTGGATACGTTTTATATGTTTATATGTTTAGGGATTTTTATTATTTGTGTTTTGTTTATAATATATAAACAAAAAAACAAATAATAAATAACACTAAATATATATATATACATATATAGGCCCACGCGGCACGACGTGTCGAAAAACGAAACCAATGGGGGGGGCAGACGTGGACGAGTTCGCTTCCTCGACCCACAGACCCACAAGGCCTCCGCATGGCGAAAATCGCAAGGTTTACTACAGTATTGTACACTTACATTACAAGTAGTGTTTGGAACACGCGCGTCTTGTGGTGCGAGACCTTTCGACACCACTCTTCAATATGCGAAATTTGTCGGAAGTCCCACACTTTCAAGCATAGTTGTTCAATTCACATATTATGCACAAACAATGCGCATCGAACAATTATGAATTGCTGATGAAATGCGTACGTGATTTTATAGAAATATGTTTTTCGTACGTTTACGGCGTACAATGTTCGTATATGTCCGTACTTGTTAGGGTTATGTAGGGGAAATTTTAAGGTTGTTAGGGGGAATTCTCGTATATTCCCTTATATTGCAGTACTTGCCTTACATTTTGAGTACATTTACGCGGTATCTTTATATTCTCGTACTTTTTTGGGTAGTTTAAAGGGGATTTCCGGGTTGTTAGGGTACATTCCCGTACATTCCCTTATATTTGGGTATATGCCTTACATTCTTCGTACATTTACAAAGTCCCCGTATATTTTCGTACATTTTAGGGTTATTTAAGAGGGGTTGTAGGATTGTTAGGGCACATTCCAGTACATCTCCGTATATTTCAATACAACTGCCTTACATTTTACGTGCCTCACAATTTCCGTACGTTTACGAGGTAGCGTCTGTATATTTCCGTACTTTTTATAGTTATTTAAGGGGGATTCAGATTGCTTAAATACATTCTAATCATAGTTCAAAAGTAGGTGAAAGTAGGCCCATACAATATGCCTATTGTACGCAAAACATACAATATGACCTTAAGACCCATATTGTATTGGTCGCAAAATGAAAAAGAAAAGTAACAGGGTTGAGTTGCACATCGTTCGATAGAGAATTAAACGTCATCGGACGGTCGCTGATCAAAGTAGCGATCTAGGAAGATCACATGAAAAGCCCATAACACAACTTGCGCCTACCAAAAGCCTACCATAAAACGCCTACTTTTGAACTATAATTCTAGGGAATTGATCATGACAGTGACTGTTGCGCACAGTCACTTACGTCATTTTGTCAAAAAACGTACGCTTGATGTACACATTGGTACAAATAAAGTACCGTTGAGTATAAATTTGACGGTCAATCGGTTGGACATCTTTGACTTTCATAATATTGTTTCAACCGCTTAAAATTTTGCCGCGCTTGCGGACGTCGACCGTCATAATAAAGTTAGCAATTCACACGGCCGGCGAGCGTTTACGGTAACAAAACTGCAGCGACCACATGTAAATAAAATGGTTGCAGACAATAACTTTTTGTCGTTATGTGAGCTCCACGGTGAGAGCGATTAGCCGCAAAATTGAAATTTAATCGTCTAAGTGTTACATTGAACTTAGACGCAAAGTGAAACGAAACCTATTGAAACTGAAGTACTATAAGTTTCGTACGGAAATATTATAACGCACGAAACGAAATAAACTTTTATAATAAAACGAACCGGCGTAAAAATATCATTTGAAATTAAATGGAAAAAATGAGCGTCGTCACGCGCGACGAAATCTGACCACGCTATTTACGAATCAACATACTTACATTGACAGGGTCGTAGCAGGATCGGCCGTACAAAGGTATTGCCGCTTCGTCGTACGCATAAAATACTTCCGCGGACGAAAAAATCGCTTCACGCTTCGTGAACCAACATTTCCTCGCAATCGACGAGCGTGCGACTCGAACAAATGAATACCGGTCGGCGCTCGCGCCAAACCGAACCGACACAAAAGTGCAGTACCGAACGAAACAAAACATAAACTGACGCGAACCGAACAAAAATTTGACTGCACGATTTCGGCCGACGCCGATTCGCCCAATATCCTAACATTTCGCTGTCAATGTAAGTATGTTGATTCGTAAATAGCGTGGTCAGATTTCGTCGCGCGTGACGACGCTCATTTTTTCCATTTAATTTCAAATGATATTTTTACGCCGGTTCGTTTTATTATAAAAGTTTATTTCGTTTCGTGCGTTATAATATTTCCGTACGAAACTTATAGTACTTCAGTTTCAATAGGTTTCGTTTCACTTTGCGTCTAAGTTCAATGTAACACTTAGGGTATTTTCGCATGTGGTAAAGTTACAGTTATTTCGTGTCGTTTTCCTTCATAACTTAGAAAAAAACGAGAAAATCCGCAGCCGTACCAAAAAATTGAAATTAGCACCGTACAAGTTACATTACAGTGAAACTTTAGACGTACGTAAGTTTGTCGACTAGCGCGATGCAATTTGTCGTTTAGCGCATTTCGACCCATTTTCGCGTCCTTTCATCACACGTTCAAACTTTACGTCAAATCACCTCGCGAGGTGATTTTAAATATAGTCCAAAAAGGAGAGCGAATAGGAAGATGTTGTCGCACATGTCAGATTTTTTGACAATTTTTGTCCGCGGAGTACCAAAAAAAAAACCCACTGCACGTTTCCAACCTATGCGTGACTTTTTTCCGTGCGCTTTTTTCCGTACAGGGCCCGTGGAGGGGGTTTCGACCAACTGACGCCATTTCGCAAAAGCGAAGATGGTGAAAGCGCCTCTCTTTCTCTCCCTCTCCACCTAACGCGTCTATCTCACAATTCTTGCAATGAAAAAAGGCAAGAAAGGTATCAAATGAAAGATCTATGAAAAATATTTGTTTTGGCTGTCTTTTAGCTTAATTTGATGGCAAGTAGAGTGAGAACGGACGAAAAAACAAAATCGAGAAACCATGGCGGAATGTTTTGGAATTAGTGACGTCGACGCTATCATAAGTACGCGTGACGTCAAAATGTCACAAACCCTAAACATCTACAATGTCACAAGTAGGTAGACGTCTACAACCGTCTCTATTTTGTAAACGTCATCGATTGTCGCGAGTTTTATACTCGTGTACAATCGTCACAAATTACACCCACGTCTACATCCGTCACAATTTAAAGTTACGATTTCATTTCTTTACATACGAATGCTCTGAAAATTGTACGGAGAATCTTCGCTAAAAAACAAAGTAACAAGACTAAGTTTCGGTTACATGCGAAAATACCCTTAGACGATTAAATTTAAATTTTGCGGCTAAGCGCTCTCACCGTGGAGCTCACATAACGACAAAAAGTTACTGTCTGCAACCATTTTATTTACATGTGGTCGCCGCAGTTTTGTTACCGTAAACGCTCGCCGGCCGTGTGAATTGCTAACTTTATTATGACGGTCGACGTCCGCAAGCGCGGCAAAATTTTAAGCGGTTGAAACAATATTATGAAAGTCAAAGATGTCCAATCGATTGACCGTCAAATTCATACTTAACGGTACTTTATTTGTACCAGTGTGTACTTCAAACGTACTTTGTTTGACAAAATGACGTGACTGTGCGCAACCAAAACAGTCACTGTCATGATCACTTCCCTAATTCTAATACATATATTTCAATACAGCTGCCTTATATTTTCCGTACTTTTACGACGTACAATGTTCATATATTTACATGCTTTTTAGGGTTATTAAGGGGATTCTGTGGTTTTTATTGTACATTCCCGTACACTCTTTCATTTTTCAGTATAACTGCTTTATTTTTTTTGCAGTTGTAGTGTTTTCGAGGTACGGTATAATTAAGTGCATCTGCGTATATTTTCTGTACATTTTAGGATTTTGAAACATTTTTTTGAGTTTATTTAAGGGGACGATTCCCATACATTTTCATACTTTATTTCGTACGACGAAAAATGTACAAAAATTACGGAAAGTATAAAATCGACGAATACTACATAAAAATCGTAAAAAAGTCCAAATCAGTACGAATAGGATATGTATGTTAACAATATACCTACGCTGTATTGTGCAATCTGTAAAAAATATTTTTTTTAATGTAGTTTTGTTGTGTTCAAACGCTCTTACTAAAATATTATTTTCACTGTATAGTTTGTTAGTTTTAGTAACTATTTTAAACTGAGTTTTTCATCTTACATCGATTGACGTGGGTGTTTATAACATATACCTTTACATTATATGTTAATCACGACATTGTGAATTACTATACTCGCACACCGCCCGTTGTAAACTAGATTTAAGGATTTATTAGCAGTCAATGTGATATTAAAATGTAAAAGAATCATTTCATCAACTACCTTTAAATAATAATGTTGACACCCAAACAAAAGTATCGATCAATTAAGTGTTAATATAACAACTATGGGCAATATGACTTTGTTAATTGCCTTTCCCATTTATTACTTTTAACCACACTTATTAAGAGAGTTAAAGGTTACCTTTTATGAGTAGTGTGATTAACAATAATTAAGATTGTGTGTTTGAAATATTAAATTGGATTAAATTAGTAATGTTCATTACTAAGCAATTAATTCACTCACAATAGTACATGGTAGAATAACCATATGTTACTATTATATATACTAGCATTTATTTATTTGAAATGGGTGAATGACAAAGTAAAATAAAAACAGGTGAATATATAAATAATAAAGCTTATTACATAGTTAAGAATAAAACGCATTTAACCTGTTTCGTTGATTGTTCGCTGTAGCATTTGAGACGCATACAAATACTTTTCTTAGAGGTAAGTCACCACGTATGTTTAAAACAATTATGTGATGGTGTGATATTATTGTACGCACTACGTAGAATTTTTGTTTAACCGTAAAACACTATTTGTTCACTTAATAAGTTTTTGGAGCTAAACATAGTATACGGTCTATTATGTTTCAAAGGTTGGGACCTATATTCAAAGCTGAATCTTGCAACATTTCGGGCCAACGGGACCCCGGAGGCTCTCGAAAACCTCTCGTGGAGACATCCACATTACCCCTCCTCATTTTTCGAGTAAAGGGAACATTTTTTTGCCTATTGATTTTTTTTAACTTTTTAAATTCGAAGTTTTTTTATATGAACTTGTTTAAACACAAAAAACGATTGCCTGATCCATCTCTTTCATTTCAAGGGTTTTTTTTTTCTGTTTTTGGCTTCCCTTCATTGGGTCATTGTTTTTCCCCTAATTGGCTGCCCCTATCATCATATTTTCCCTCTACGGTTGCCAATTCTATCTCACTTCGCACGGCCGTTTTTTGGAGCAATTTTATTAGGTGAGTGCCTCATATTTGTGTACTCCTCTAAGTGTTTAAATGTAAGTGTTTTAGGTTTTGAAGGGAAATTTTTTTAGTTAATCTTTCCGTTTTTGAAGTCTAATCAGCAAGAAAGGGATTTACGGCTATCCAACTGCATTGTTTTTTTAATGACTTGTTGCATTATGGTAGTAATAGTAGGATTCTACTAGTTGATAGGATTGTAACAGGTCGATGATTATTTGCCATTTTCTTCTTAAAATTGTTGGTCCTCGTTATCCAAAGTGATCAATAAACGTTTTGGTCAGTTGCGAGAGTGTGTAGTTGTTGTGAGAGTGAAATAGAATATATATAAATTTTCTCCTCTCAACGCTTAAAAACTCATATTGAGTAGGAGTACCGTTTGTGGTTAGTACTCCGGATATTATAGGTCAAACTAGGAGCGATTGGTTAAGTGTGTCACAAACGCTTGAATGGGTAGCATATTTTTGTTGATAGTAACAGGATATAAACTAACAAAACTAATCGGTATGGATGTAAAATTTATACTCTATCATAAATACAACTTAAGAGTCGTTTGACACAAATCAATAATACATACTTGTGCTATCAGTTAGATTCTTATTTTGATTCTTTGTCCAAATCCAATTGTAGATCATAAAAAACTATTAAAAATATTACATTCTACTCCAATTCCATGAACAAATATTTTATATCAGAAGCATTAAAAACATCGGGAGACTTCAACTCCTGTCTAGTTTCAATCAAATTAATTAAATTTACACTTTACTCTTTATCTTCCTTTTTATTTTCTGTATATATATCATTCTTAACATTTGTCTTGTTTTTTGTCGAATTTATTATATTTTGAAGAGGGTCGTACCAGTTTATTTGAATCTAATTCGTTGTCAATATACTCTTTTGAAACATGGAATAAAAGATATACACTAGAAAGATTATGATGATAAACTCAATAATCTTGCCATTCAGGCTACTATAGTGGCATCTTGGGCAAATTTGTAGTAGTAAAGCAATACCTAACATCAGAACCTATTTTCCACAAACTAGATTTGATAACACTTATTGAAAGCTGGCTGAAATGAATTGCTTTCAGAGGCAAAAATGTTCAACTCTAACGACGGTGAACAATTTAGTTTGTTAATGTTTACGGAATAAAATTTTCTTACTTAATATTATAATAGACATATATAATAGAATAACGTATATTTTGTTACCTAATATTATGATAGATATATAAAATGTGATAGCATCTAATAAATTTTGTTAAAACTTTTAAGTGACTCTTTAGTGTTTTTTTTTGGTACTTATACGATGTTTTATAACGTTTGTAAGACTTTCGTGGGAGTTTAAGGTTTTTACACTTTAGAGTTTTTAACTTGTCATTATATACATCTTTGCATTTTATTTTTTTTATTATTTTTTTTCGATTTACTTACAATGCTTCCAATTCAGGTAAACTAAACTTTGATCTCCCTAGTAAACTAAAATTTGATCGCCCTCCTGTCATTTATTTGAACAATTAATGATTTTTTAATCGGAAAAACTATAGAAAAACCAATCATGTATTGTGTGATTTGAGAGAGTGGTGAAGGTCGAAACACTCATTCATTTCTCCAATTGATTTTTTTAGATCAACACTAATTTTTTTTATCTAAAATTGTCTTTCACCTACACAAACATATCATATGTATATTTTGTTTTTGTTTTTCTTTTTAACATAAACACACATATCACATGAATATTTTGTTTCTGCTTTTTTGTTATTTTAATAATAATTTTTTTATAGATTAAAAAAAGTAAAAAAATTGTCATGGTTTTGAATATAATTTTTTTATTCTTGAAGTGTAGATTGAATACAATTGAAATATCAAAAAGCTAATCGTCATTTTCGAAAAAATATCATCATCACTTCAAAAAAAAAACAAAGATACATTTAAAAAAATTAGAGCTTTGTTTTGGTTTACTCATCGTCACATATTCTACCTTCTCAAGTGTACAATCATTGTGATATAAAAAGTGCCCTACTGCTTCCCGAGCTAATAAAACTCCGAATTGACGTTCTCCCAAATTGGTGAATAAGGTTGGTTCAGCTCGTGTAACGCATTGGGGAAAATACTGATAATGAAAAAACCATGCCAACGGGGAAAAAACGGAAACGAGTTGAATCTGTTAATGAAAAGAGTGAAAGAGGAGATCTTGATGAAAAGAGTGAAGGAGGAGATGTTGATGAAAAGAGTGGAGATGTTGATGAAAAGAGTGAAGGAGGAGACGGGGATGTTGACGGGTAGATGTTGCGATTTGAAGATGGTCTTATATCTAGTAATGTTTTTGGGTAAAAACCCGAGCAGACCTTTTATTGTCCGAACACGGAAGAAACCAGACGAGAGGCTTTTCAGTGTAAAAAGACAATTTACCTGGTACATTGACACAATACATGTTACGATTAAGAATTTGCAAGGTATTTCTAGTCTACAAAAGCGTTTTGTGAATACTAATTTTTTATTATTACGGTTTTAATTTAATGTGCAATATTTAAGTTTCTATTTTTTAATATTATTAATGGGCAGTAATTTAGTTTCACTTTTTAGTATTACTAGTATGCAATATTTCAGTTTTAAATATGACTAATGTACATTACATTGTTACAATTTCCAGATTTTAGTATAACTAGTGTGCACTATTACAACTTTGACTTTATAGTATAATTATAATGCATTATTACAATTTCTAATTTTTCGTGTAATTAGTATACCATTTTAGTATTTAGCATTATTATTGTGCACAATTACAAATTTTAGTATAATTAATTTTAGTATATCTACGATTTTCTGTTTCTAGTTTAACTAGATTGTACTATTTCAGTTTTCTGCTTTTAGTATAATCGGTTGACTTTTTATTTCTCTTAACGTTTATAATTTATACCGATTTGCAATTGTCACCCATTGATCCCCAAATTTTTGTATGATAAGTAATAAAAAGGCAAAAAAAAGGCGATGAGAAAAATGTGTGTAACAAAAACTTTTTATGTAAAAGGGTGAGATCTTGCCATAAAGTTTGACAAATGGTACAAGTCATTTACTTCAAAAACATTTGCACTGATATATCTCGTGATCCATCACCACCTTGTATATTTCTCTGATGTCAAAAACAAAGTAATTAAAAAACATAAGTCAAATTTTTTAACCTATTTTTTGTCGTTTTTTCATCCACTACAATTTACTCCATTTTCTTTTTTTTCTTTTTTTAACACGACGTTTGCAAAAACGATACAATCTATAGACGAGAAAAGAATTGATGGGTCAACTAGTTATACTAAAAACTGAAAATTATAAAAATGCACATTAATTACACGAATAATTAACATAGTGTAAAAATTGAAAACTGCAATAATGCACTTAAATTATACCAAAGACTGAAAACTGTAATAGTGCACACTAGTGTTGGGTATCGAGGACCTTTTGACGATATTCGATATATATATCGAATTTCAGGTAGCCGATAATCGATATATCGCTTCGATATATCGAAAATCAGAATATCGAGATACATCGCCAATATTTCACCGATATATCCTATCGCCCATATATTGAGGCATTAGAAAAAAAAAAATGAAAATTTTCACAGGTCTCCAAAGTCACATGCCTTTGGACAAGGTGACCGTAAAGTTTTTGCCGAAAAGAAATACGGTTTTTTACTGAAAGTCAGCAGAGTGAAGGAGATCTTTGAGGTACATTGACGCGGTACACTTGCGAAGTACACGTACGTAATACGCAAGTACGGATTTCCATACAAAAATGGTCGGTTCTCAAATCTTTGACGATTTTTGAGATTTGATCGTCAACTTACAAGGAACCACTCAAATCAAAACACGTATGTAAAAACTTGTTTACAGAATATACGCGATGTTAACCGAGGCCTTGTAATACAAAAATTTTGCTGTCCGTACTATTACAAAGACCTCCTCATGTAACCATACCCCAAATAAGTAATTATATGAATTACAGAATTTGTATTTTTTTGTCGGTTACATTTTGCGGCGTCTACCTTTAAGTCACGGAACAAAAATCACGTCGTACGTGGCGTATCAGACAATTTGTTTTTTTTGCTAAAATAACATATTATATTAAAATATAAAATATTAAATTTAAAAAATACTATATATCGCGATATATATCGCGATAATTTATGTTGGTCTCGGTACGATATATCGAGGAGTCTGCTCGATCGATATTCGATATATCGAATATCAAAATTATCGCGATATGAATTTACCCGATACCCAACACTAGTGCACACTAACTATATCAAAAGCGGGAAATTGTAATTGTGTACACTAGTCAAACTAAAAAATAAAATTGTACTCTAATAATACTAAAAAGTGAAATTGGATTAATACACACTAATAAAATATAAAACACAAAATTTCAATACTGCACATTAATTATAATAAAAATTATAACCGTGATAATTAAAACATCATATTCACAAAATGGTTTTCGAGGCTAAATATACCTTGCACATACTCAGTCGTAGCATGTATTTGTCAATGTACTAGGTAAATTTGTCTTTTTCAGTGTAAAAAACCTCTCGTTTCCGGTCTTTCATGTTCGAAAAAAATGAGGCCGCCTCGGGTTTCAACAAAACAGCATTACGCATCTTAAATATAACATCATCTCAAATCGAAATCTCTACTTGTCAGGATCCCCATCAAAGATTTAACTCGTTTTCGTTTTCCCCCCGTTGGAATAGTTTTCTCGCTATCAATGTTTTCCCCATTTTTTTGATTAGTACTCTTGGGTCGAATTTGCGTTACACAAGATAAACCAACCCTATTCACTTATTTGGGAGGACGTCGATATTCCGAGTTGTCGGACACTTTTAATATCATAATGATTGTACACTTGAGAAGGTAAAATGTGACAGTGATGAATACCTAGAAATTATCAAAAAAAAATGCAAGGATATCAATAATAACAAGCTAAAAACAAAAGTGTAAAAACACAAAAGTCCGTCGAAAGTCCAACAAACGTTATAAAACATCATATAAGTACCAAAAAAAGACATTAAAGAGTCACTCAAAAGTTTAAACTATATTTATTAGATGCTATTACATTTTATATATCAATTATGATTTTGGGTAACAAAATATATGTTATTGTATTATATATGCCTATTATAATATTAAGTACAATTTTTTTTCCTTAAACGCTGACAAACTATATTGTTCACCATTGTTAGAGTTGAAGCATTTTTCCGTCGTTAGAGTTGAAGCATTTTTACCTTTGAAAGCAATTCATTTTCTGCCAGCTTTTCATGTTATCAAAAACTACCACAAATTTGCCCAACTTTACTACCACAAATTTGCGTACATGCAACAGTACTATAATAACCCAAATGACAAGATTACCGAGTTTGTCATCATAATATTTCAAGTATATATCTTTTATTGCATGTTTTCAAAGGGTATATTGACAACGAATTAGATACAAAAAAACCGGTACAACCCTCTTCAAAATATAATAAATTTGACAAAATAGAAAACAAACATTAAAAAAGGTACATAGACAAAAAATAAAAAAGAAGATAAAAAGTAAACGGTAAATTTAATTAATTTGATCGAAACTAGACAGGAGTTGAAGTCTCCAAATGTTTTCCCAATGTTTATAATACAAGTAAATCAACGCCCGTTACACGGGCATGTACCCTGTCCAGTTTATCATGCCCGTTTTTCATGCCCTTTTTTCATGCCCGTTTTTCATGCCCGTTACAAAAAACGAACACCTGTACCTTTTCCCTGGATGGTCCCGTACCTTTTCCTGTAGTCGTTCGTATGTAGTCGTTCGTAGAGTCAGTTGACGGCAACGTTACATTGTGCCAGCGGTACGGCGATCCGTACTGCGGACGGACGGCAACGCACATTGTGCCAGCGGTACGGCTGTCGCGGCAATGTTACATTGTGCCGGCGGTACGGCGGTCTGTTCTGCTGACGGACGGCAACGTTACATTGTGCCAGCAAAGGGTGTCCATACTGCGGACGGACAGAAAAAAACGATGAGACAGAAAAAAACGATGACAGACACACCGCCTATATAAGGGTTTCCAGAAAGGAGACTGAAGGTCTATAATTTATATACTGATGCCTGATATAAAATATATGTTAATGGAATTGGAGTGAAATGTAATATTTTTAAGAGTTACCGCTGATCTACAATTGGATTTTGACAAAGAATCGAAATAAAAATCTAACCAATAGCAAAAGTGTTTTGTATTGATTTTTGTCAAACGACTCTTAAGTCGTATTTATGATATAGTATAATATTCACATCCATACCAACTAGTCTAGTCTTTTGAGTTTACATCTCGTTATTATCAACAAAAATGTATTATCCATTCAAGCGTTCGTGACACACGTTACCAATCGCTCCCAGTTTGACCTAAAATATTCGGATTACTAAACACAAACAGACCTAAAATATTCGGAGTACTAAACACAAACAGACCTAAAATATTCGGAGTACTAAACACAAACAGACCTAAAATATTTGGAGTACTAAACACAAACAGACCTAAAATATTTGGAGAACTAAATACAAACAGACCTAAAATATTCGGAGTAATAAACACAAACAGACCTAAAATATTCGGAGTACTAAATACAAACAGACCTAAAATATTCGGAGTACTAAACACAAACAGACCTAAAATATTCGGAGTACTAAACACAAACAGACCTAAAATATTCGGAGTACTAAACACAAACAGACCTAAAATATTCGGAGTACTAAACACAAACAGACCTAAAATATTCGGAGTACTAAATACAAACAGACCTAAAATATTCGGAGTACTAAACACAAACAGACCTAAAATATTCGGAGTACTAAACACAAACAGACCTAAAATATTCGGAGTACTAAACACAAACAGACCTAAAATATTCGGAGTACAAAATACAAACAGACCTAAAATATTCAGAGTACTAAACACAAACAGACCTAAAATATTCGGCGTACTAAACACAAACAGACCTAAAATATTCGGAGTACTAAATACAAACAGACCTAAAATATTCGGAGTACTAAACACAAACAGACCTAAAATATTCGGCGTACTAAACACAAACAGACCTAAAATATTCGGAGTACTAAATACAAACAGACCTAAAATATTCGGAGTACTAAACACAAACAGACCTAAAATATTCGGAGTACTAAACACAAACAGACCTAAAATATTCGGAGTACTAAACACAAACAGACCTAAAATATTCGGAGTACTAAACACAAACAGACCTAAAATATTCGGAGTACTAAACACAAACAGACCTAAAATATTCGGCGTACTAAACACAAACAGACCTAAAATATTCGGCGTACTAAACACAAACAGACCTAAAATATTCGGAGTACTAAATACAAACAGACCTAAAATATTCGGAGTACTAAACACAAACAGACCTAAAATATTCGGAGTACTAAACACAAACAGACCTAAAATATTCGGAGTACTAAATACAAACAGACCTAAAATATTCGGAGTACTAAACACAAACAGACCTAAAATATTCGGAGTACTAAACACAAACAGACCTAAAATATTCGGAGTACTAAACACAAACAGACCTAAAATATTCGGAGTACTGAACACAAACAGACCTAAAATATTCGGAGTACTGAACACAAACAGACCTAAAATATTCGGAGTACTAAACACAAACAGACCTAAAATATTCGGCGTACTAAACACAAACAGACCTAAAATATTCGGAGTACTAAATACAAACAGACCTAAAATATTCGGCGTACTAAACACAAACAGACCTAAAATATTCGGCGTACTAAACACAAACAGACCTAAAATATTCGGAGTACTAAATACAAACAGACCTAAAATATTCGGAGTACTAAACACAAACAGACCTAAAATATTCGGAGTACTAAACACAAACAGACCTAAAATATTCGGAGTACTAAATACAAACAGACCTAAAATATTCGGAGTACTAAACACAAACAGACCTAAAATATTCGGAGTACTAAACACAAACAGACCTAAAATATTCGGAGTACTAAACACAAACAGACCTAAAATATTCGGAGTACTAAACACAAACAGACCTAAAATATTCGGCGTACTAAACACAAACAGACCTAAAATATTCGGCGTACTAAACACAAACAGACCTAAAATATTCGGAGTACTAAATACAAACAGACCTAAAATATTCGGAGTACTAAACACAAACAGACCTAAAATATTCGGAGTACTAAACACAAACAGACCTAAAATATTCGGAGTACTAAATACAAACAGACCTAAAATATTCGGAGTACTAAACACAAACAGACCTAAAATATTCGGAGTACTAAACACAAACAGACCTAAAATATTCGGAGTACTGAACACAAACAGACCTAAAATATTCGGAGTACTGAACACAAACAGACCTAAAATATTCGGCGTACTAAACACAAACAGACCTAAAATATTCGGAGTACTAAACACAAACAGACCTAAAATATTCGGCGTACTAAACACAAACAGACCTAAAATATTCGGCGTACTAAACACAAACAGACCTAAAATATTCGGAGTACTAAATACAAACAGACCTAAAATATTCGGAGTACTAAACACAAACAGACCTAAAATATTCGGAGTACTAAACACAAACAGACCTAAAATATTCGGAGTACTAAACACAAACAGACCTAAAATATTCGGAGTACTAAACACAAACAGACCTAAAATATTCGGAGTACTAAACACAAACAGACCTAAAATATTCGGAGTACTGAACACAAACAGACCTAAAATATTCGGAGTACTGAACACAAACAGACCTAAAATATTCGGAGTACTAAACACAAACAGACCTAAAATATTCGGCGTACTAAACACAAACAGACCTAAAATATTCGGAGTACTAAATACAAACAGACCTAAAATATTCGGCGTACTAAACACAAACAGACCTAAAATATTCGGAGTACTAAACACAAACAGACCTAAAATATTCGGAGTACTAAATACAAACAGACCTAAAATATTCGGAGTACTTAACACAACAATACTCCTATTCAATAGGAGTTTTTACCCGTGGAGAGGAGCAAATTCATATGTATTCTATTTCACTCTCACAACAACAACACACTTATTGATGAGTTTGGATTTGGAGGCCAACAATTTTGGGAGGAAAATGGCAAATAGTCATTGACCCGTTACAATTTTATCAACTAGTAGAATCCTACTACTACTATCACAATGCAACAAGTCATTAAAAAAACAATGCAGCTGGATAGCGGTACATCTTTTTCCTGCAGATTTTACTTTCAAAAATGGAAAGATAAACCATCATTTTCTTTCCTTCAAAACCTAAAACACTTACATTTAAACACTTACAAAAGTACACAAGTATGAGTTACTTACCTCACAAAATTGTTCCTGAAAAAGACCGCGAAGAGTGAAATAGAAATGGCGTCCAGGGAGGGAGAAAACATTGAGAGGAAACGATGACAGGGGTAGCCAGGAAACGAATAAAGAGGAGAAATACGAAATGAAAAACGAGGATCAAACGATTGTTTTTTACGTTCAAACGAGTTCATTTGTTAAAAACTTCGAACCATAGTTCAAAAGTAGGCGTTTTTATGGTAGGCCTTTGGTCGGCACCTTTATCGTAAGTTGTGTTATGGGCTTTTCATGAGATCTTCTTAGATCGCTACTTTGATCATCGACCGTCCGATCGTCATAATCCGACGGTGTAAATAATTTTTTTTGGTCCGAATGTTTTAATTGTTCCGAATAGGTCCAAATGCAATTTGGGTCTTAAGCATAGTTGTTCAAATCGCACGATTTTTTCCTTTTTTACGATTGAAACGTATAATTCGTGACTTTTGAAAAAATCGTTAAAAAACGTCTACTGTAAACTGAAACTGGAGTATTTACGGAAACATGTAAACAAATTACTGTAACTGAAAATTATTTTACGGATATGTACGGAATAAAACGGGAAATACGCGTCGTAGTTATTGGTACTTTCTGTTCAGTGAACTGAACAGAAATACCACGGAAGTTGTACGTTTTAGAATCGAAAATGTACGGACATTTTCGAAAAGAGACGTTGAACGTCACCATAATTTCGCGCGTTCAATTTGAAATTTGTACAGGCGTCGTCTTCAATTTTTTTTGAAAGAAGACGCCATGGAACATTGAAAACGAAACCGCGAGGAAGCCGCTCCCCCATATCCTACCCTCCTCCCTCCCAAGCTTTTGACTATCCTCGCCTCCGGACTTCGACAAAAGCAATCATGCCTAGAAATCGAGGAGAGGAGTGGGTAAATGTCATTAGTCCTTGGTCTGTATTTTTTTTTTTGGAGTAATGCGCTGTCTGCGAGATAGAGAAAGAAGGCAGACAGAAGGCGGCCATGTCTGTCTGTCAGATAGGCTCGGACAGACGAAATTTCACAAAATTTTACCTTAGTGACATTCGAACCTGGGTACGTCACAAGTTCATCGCAACCTAAGGCGGACACTTGGACTACCGGTTGGTGAAGAAGTTTCGATAGAGGTGATGTGTGTGATAAAAATATAAAGGGTTTATTGTTTTACCGCTCATTTAACTGAAAAGACTTGCACACTGCGTTATATGTAATAGTTTTTTGTTTTTTTATGTACGGAATAGTACGGAAGGAAATTCATTAACGATTTTTTACGATTTGATCAAAAGGTTCAATGCGTTTGTTACGTATAATTCGTCGCGTACGGTACGTTCGCACTAATCGCCGTGAACAACTATGGTCTTAAGGTCATATTGTATGTTTTGCATACAATAGGCATATTGTATGGGCCTACTTTCACCTACTTTTGAACTATGCTTCGAACTTTAAAAAGTTTAAGAAATCAACGGGCAGAAAAATGTTTCGTCCCGCGATTCCCTTTGTTCAACGGATTATTGCTTTACAGTACAGTACATTAAAGTACAGTAAAGTACAGTACAGTACAGGTCAGAACAGTACAATAAAATACAGTACAGTAGAGTACAGTGCAGTACAGTAATTTAGTACCTTCTGACTTAGGGTGCGTCTCTATGTACTTCAAACGTAGAGATTTTTTTTTGTTTTTTAGCGCAGATCCGGCGGACCCGGATTTCGGGTGTCCCTATGTGTACCAAACGAAATTGTCACTTAAGGGCGTGACGATTGTATACGTCGGCAAAGCCCGTGACGGCTGTCAACGTCTACAATCTATGATGACGCACGTTATTTTTCGTAGCTGCTTGTGACGTCGCGCGACTTTTCGTGACATTGTATACCTACCGCCCTCCAGCCTGTGCCGTTTCACGGTTGAAGAAGATGCGTTTTGCCTTTGCGTCTATTGTCGGCTCGACGTGAAATGGCATAGGAACCTTGAGACCCCTGCAAAAAAAAAATCCGTACCGGATGGAAACGGACAAAACAAAACAAACTGTGCTTTTCTTTGTCGTATTAGACAAAAACGGACAAAACATAGCGAATCGTGTACACTTCCACGTCGCTTGAATTCGTTTGAAGTTTTTGAACAAAACATTACACGTGCGAATACGTGTTCCTATTTGTTTACAGAAAATCCCTAAATTTACGACACATCGGCCCTGTATTTTAAAGATAAGGTTGAAGATGACGTTTTTTGTCGTCGAAGTGGGTCGAAAAACACAAGACGACAACTTGTAGTACATTTTAAATTCGATGATGACGCAAAATGTACTTCTCTTTTTTTCTATTTTATTGTACGGTTGAAACCTACGCGGTACGGCTCTAAGTTTTACAGGAAAACGACAGAAAAAAACCCTTACTTAAGCACACAGAGACGCACCCTTAGTGTTGCACAAAAGAAAATATAGGACTACAATACAACTCAATATTAGGTTCACGGCCCGTAACTTACGGGCGCCGATATAGTGTTATTAACACTAATAGAGATAAGAGGTCGCAAACGGTCAACCGAAACCGTGACCGACCGTTAACCGACCGCCCGCGCCGGATCCGGAACGGATTCGGTTGCCAAATTTTGAGGGCCGGGCGGTTGCGGTCGGTTGACTCACAAGAAAAAAAAATCGGTCGGCTACGGGCAATCAACCAAAAAACAAAAAAAATGAGAATTTTGTACTGTCCATACAATCCAACATTATTGTAATTTGTACTCTTTGGTATCGTGGAAGTACGTGACATCATGATTAGCGTCGCAAATCTGACACGGTAGTAACACTAATCATTTCACAATTCTTAGAGAACGTGACAAAGCGTCGCAAATCTGACACGATAGTACACTATTCATTTCGCAAATCTTAGGGAACGCGACAAAGCGTCGCAAATCTGACACGCTAGTAAACACTATTCATTTCGCAAATCTAAGGGAACGCGAAATCGTAATTATTGGCTTAGGGTGAAGTTCCATCATACGTTTCTGTAATTGTACGGCCAACTCTACATACCGGGTAGATTGAGTCGAAGTTCCATCACGTAGAGTCTGTAAGCCACGTGTTCTAAATTGATTGGCGCCACGCAAGCTACGATCCGATTTTGAATATCTTTCAAATTTTAAGCACCGACAAACTTAACTTTAAATCTTGACTTACGTACCATGTACCTGCGTACGACGTGACCATACGACAAAACTTTTATACATTTTGTAGACGACGCCAGCTCATTTTTTAGGGTTTCAGTTTTCGAACATAACGAAAGTGCTTCGACAGAAATAGTGTGACGAACAAAAGTTACCGAAAATAGCGTGACGAGGGAATGTTACGAAATTTCGTTTTTATTTTCGTTTATATTTTGGAAACCGCGTGTCATGTGGAAATCTTAAGATTTTTCGTTGGTTTTCCATCATGACACGTAGCTTAATTGTCCACCGTGTCACAAATTTTTTTTTTCTGTGTATGCCAATCCACCTCGTCGAGGTGGGTTGAGTCTAACAGAGAAAATTGAAGCGAACTCATCGCAGATGAACATCCGACGGCCAGTATTACCTCCAAGACCTCCGGAGAGTATCGGCAAGATTCTCTGTAATGTTGGTTTTGGTATAAAAACAAAATAGGCGATACAATCTGGTACGGAGAGTCGCAGATTTCTGTTAGAAACGCCACTTTTCGCTGGATGGAACTTCACCCTTATTTATACGCCGTACATTACACCTTGAATCGTTATTAGCGTATAGAAATTATTAGTGTAAAGAAAAAATTAGCGTCATTCATTCTAATTTAGTGCCAGGAGTTGTGGCAGATTATGGTCCACGTCCTGAAATAGTGTAATTTATTATATTTAAGGTATCAATGTCAAAATTTTGGGGTGCCGATATAGTGTACATAAGGCTAATAACGATTCACCGTGTAGTTAATTTTGTACTTTTTCGGTTATGGGCGGGCACGGTTAGTCGCAAGAAATCGAGTTTCGGTTAACTTTTATTCTCGTAAACGCCAGTCGGTTAACGGTTAACAATTTTGGAGCGTGACATAACCCCGTCGGGCGTCGGTTACTCAAATTTTGAAAAATAAAACGGTCGGTTTCGGTTATGTAAAATTTTGACTTTTGCGACCTCTGATAGAGATTCACTGTGTTCAATACACTCGCTATTACTGTAGTGTTAACTAGTGTTGGGTATCAAGGACCATTTGTTGATATTCGATATATGTCGAATTATAGGTACTCGATAATTGATATATCGCTTCGATATATCGAAAAGCTATATATTGCCGATATATCGCCAATATATCGTATTGTCAATATATCGAGGCTTTTTAAAACAAAAAATTATAGCCATGTTTGCTACTGCTGCTAGTACTAAAGGTGGACTTCCATTATAGGAAAAGTGGGGTTGTTTACTGGATGCCGTATGATTTCGTACAGATTCGTACCATTTTTTGTTGTTGTCAGATGAAACATGACGAAACATGTCTACTAGATGGCTCCAATATTATAAGCGTAAGTATCGACCGTTGGATGTTTCACTTTTTTAGATTCGCGAAGCAATCGCGCACATCGTCCAGTGTGAAGAGACTCTCCTCGGCGAGGAGAGTTTCTTCTGACTGGTCGCGTACCATTAGAACATGTGAAAAGTAAAAAAAAAATCCACCATGAACAGGCAATGAGAATCGAACACGTCGTACATGCCATGTGCCTTCCGCCACGATTTATGAAGCTTAACCGAAATATCTTCGCACGCTCCTTCTGATATCCGCTGACCTTAAAAGTTTGCGGCGCCTTTTTGACATTACGTTTCGCAATTTTGATTTTCAATTTCAAAATTAAAATATGGTCGCAAAATGTTCATACAAATCATTAACTACCTCCGCCCGTATAGATATTATGTACAAATTTTCAGCTTGAAGAATATTTCTAGATTTTAAGAATATGAAAATTAGCCTACGTGGCGCCAATCATAATTGAGAAACGATGTCTACTGGAACGGCATAATGGAAGGTCGTGCCAGTAAACATTAGAAATAGACGTATCCGTATGTTTACTGGGACCGCCTAATGGAGAACACGCCTAATGCTGCTGCAGCTGGTAGTAAAGCATTTCAGTGCCATTATCCTCTTCACCTCCCATGTTACCCCCCATCCCTTGGGAATCCATGGAGAAAACTAAAAGTGTAACCTTTCTATAATATTAGTCGCTGGAAATGGATAAGCTGTAATGGTTAATAATCTGCAGATTGGTAGATGCCTGCAAAAATGCCTGGAGATTGGTAGGTATTCTTGCCTGAAAGCATGAAAAGAACAGTCTGCAAATTTTATTTTTCAGATTATACTGACTTAATCAGTGTGACCTTTTCGTATGTGAAATCTCTACGTACTAAATATTTAATAATATGGATTGGAATTATTACTTTTGTCGGTTACATTTTGCGGCGTCTACCTTTAAGTCACGGAACGAAAATCACGTCGTACGTGGCGTATTAAACAATTTGTCTTCATCGCTAAAATAACATATTATATAAAATATTAAATTTAAAAAATACTATGCATCACGATATATATCGCGATAATTTTTGTTGGTCTCGGTACGATATATCGAGAAGTTTGCTCAATCGATATTCGATATATCGAATATTGAAACTATCGCGATATGAAATTACGCGATACCCAACACTACACCGCGCATCGTTATTAGTGTCAAAGTTTAAATAGCGTGGAAGTAAATATACCGTTATTGACGCTAATTAAGATTTTTTTTTTTTTTTTTTTTAAAAAGGTGTATTATAATTTCGGCGTTTATTCTAATTTGGGAACAGCAAAAATGGAATATTCGTTGTACGATTATATACATTAATATATGTATCCGTACAAAATATAAAAAATCGTACGCCGTCGTGAAATTTAGATATCTGTACATGTAAGACTAATTTACGTGTAAGAACAATCCGATGCCTGATCTGTGAGCCTGATTTAACTCATTTTGTAAAATTTTCACTTGAAAAGATACATTTATGTACGGATGGATCGACCGTACACCACTATTATTATTGTTCGTCCTTTAAGCTGTTTGTACGGTGAGTAGGGAAAAATTAAAATCATGTATCCTGTTGAGGAAGAAAATCAAAATTTTAAGAACCCACCATTGTCGTTGACACTAATAACGATGCGTGGTGTACTGTACACCATTAGTCGGTATTGGCGTAATGTATACACCGCGCATCGTAATTAGAGTAATTAAAGAATTAGAGTAAAAAGAAAAAAATAATTAAATTAATTTACTCTAATTGTAATGATAGAACTGTTTCGAAGGAACTAATTTATGCTGACTCTATGAATTAATATTTCTACTTTTTATTTTACAAAAGTACAGTTTTGCACGGACGGATGTCATCCGTACCAATAATTCATTTAAAACGAACATATATTACAATTTAAAACGCCAATTAAACTCTTTTACCTAAATGGAATAATGAAAAATTAGAATCATTTATTTATTTGATGATAAAGTCGAAATTTCGAACGACCGAATTAGAGTAATTTATCTAGTACGATTCGCGGTGTATTTAAGGTACCTTTTTTTTTTAATTCTCAAATAGAATTATCCACACTATTTAAAAAAGACCCTAATTCCTAATTAGAATAAACGATTTCGTTGAAAATTTCCAAATTCTCAATTAGCGTAAATGACGGTAATTGTTCCTACACGCTAAAGAAACCTTTACGCGAATAACGATTCACGGTGTAGTGTTAACAATTCTTTCGTAATTTCAAACATCTTTTCTCTGTACACACTTGTACAATTTTCACATGGAGACGGCCAATAGGAAGGTGAGAATCTTGGCTTTCAATCGCAACCGTCAGATCCACAATCCGACAAGTGTGTACGGAGAAAAGATGTTTTCAAGCGGCGAAAAAATCATTAACACTAATAGCGATTCACGGTGTACTGTACTGTACTGCAGTAACCGTGAAGAGTAACCGTGAGCTCTACAGGGAAATTCCAAACCCTAAATTTTTGGATGTCTCTGTAACCCTAACCCTAACCCTAACCCTGACCCTAACCCTATCCCTATCCCTAACCCTAACCCTGACCCTAACCCTAACCCTAACCCTAACCCTAACCCTAACTCTAATCCTAACCCTGACCCTAACTCTAACCCTAATCCTAACCCTGAGCCTAACTCTAACCCTAACCCTAACCCTAACTCTAATCCTAACCTTAACCCTAGCTTCTCACGATCACCTTAATCTTAAACCTAATTTTCCTGCAGGTTTAACGCTAATTTGACCTTTTCCTTTTTCTGTTTTTCACCACCGCCATGGCTTCCCCTTCCGAGGCTCCTCCTTTCACACCAGAATTCATCTCCAGCTTCGGTCTCTCCCTCTCCGAAGCCTCTTCCCTCTCCATCGCCATAAACGACATTTTCAGCCGCTTCAGTGACTCTCCTCCTGCCACGTGGCAGCAATTAAGCCAGAAAATTTTACGACCTTATCATCCTTTCTCCCTCCATGAGTTTCTTTTTAAAACGACCTATAGGGGATGGGATGAAAGGGTTCGTGGACCTCCTCCAGCATGGATTCCTTCTATGTAAATTCTCTTCCCTCCCCTTCCCCCCCCCCCCCCCCTCCCCCCTTTAAGTTTGTAGGATTTTCTATAGTATTATTGTACTGAATTAGGGTTTTGGATTTATAGCTTGGGTACACTCCTTTGTCTATTTATAGTTCTGGATTAGGATTATGAGTTAGGGTCCAATTGGATATTAGGGTTTAATTGGGTATTAGGGTTTATAACTACTGATGTAAATGGTTTTTAGTTAAGGATTTGGTTTAGGGTTTTGAGGTTTGGGGTTTTGAGGTTTGGATTTTGAGGTTTTGGGTTGAATATGGGGATAAAGATGAGGGGATGGATCCGGAAATTTTAGGGCTAAAGTAATTGTCATTGTCTTGGCATAGTATTTAGGGTTTTTATGTTTCCGTCTAGGGATAGACTAGTCCAATGTATTGTATTATAAATTCGGATTTAAAACTATGGTTTTAAATTTCAAAGGCATGGTTTATTGGATTACTTTGAGATTTTAGCAAAAAAAAATTGGCAATTGGGTTTTTGATGGATATGGGTATTGAAAGGTCCTTCGGGGAATAATAGGTATATGTAATGGTACAAAAAAAAATCGTAAAAAAAAAACTGTAAATCGTAAACCTTAAACCGTTTACTGCTACTAAATTGGAATAGCATAGCTTTTGGAACAAAATGTTGTGTGAACACTTTTAACAACAAAGAATAAAAACGATTTTCTTGTTTAGATGAATAAGGAGAAAATTTTCACCATGATTTTAAAAGTTTTGAGAAACGAAGTCATTTGCTAGTTTAAACAGTTTTTATGCATAATCTAAATCTATCGTGTATATTTGACTGTGGCATTAAAAAATTAATATTGGTTATTATTCTATGTTGACTCAGTTTATATCTATTATATATATGTACATACATATATATTGTCTAATGTCAATTTGCGCTCACTCTGGCAACCTCTATCTATATATATATATATATATATATATATATATATATGTAGTCTAGTGTCAATTTGTACTCACTCATGGCGACCTCCACTCATTAAGTACAAATAACATCATTGTTAAGATTTGTTAATTTTGTTTGATTCAATGTGTGTGTATTGATGCTATGAAAAAGATATCACCACTTCTTACATATTTTTTCCCACTGTATTTTAACAAAACACCCTGAATCACAATAGTTCTTATAGT
>JBBHKE010002519.1:0-29258 GCA_037447655.1 Zygnema cylindricum | reverse complement strand
AATTAACTTTAGGGTGTTTACGAGTACGTAGATCTTAGTGGCAGTTTGGTTCATGGACGTATCTCTCACGAACACTTATATTGGAGGTACAGCACTATGTAATAGAACAACTAGGATTAGAAACTCACTACGAGTATAAGACTTGGGACGTAGAACATTTTATGTATCCAGACTTCCAGAGTGTGTAATCCGCAGACTATTTTTGGGAAACTTTCGAGTTGCATATCTTGGTGTATGTTAAATCAATTAGACTGAAACATTGAAAGTTATCAATCTTTGTGATATTCTATATTATGGTATAGCTTGAAGGAGTTTTGGTCCATTGTGTCAGATTTAGTAAGCTATAGAAAACAACTTGTTAGGAGGATTCTTGATAGCTTCTAAGAGAGTATCATGTCAAATTCTACTACTACTGCTGCTCCTCCACTTGCACCGGTGGTTGTAGAAGAATGTTATTTGCGCACCTGCGAAGTCAAAAAGCGCACCTGTGTTGTCGAACCAGCGCAGTATGGCAGTATAGCAACGCAACAAATCAGCTACTGCATCCCAATATAGGACTAGCGCAGTATGGCAACATAGCAATGTAGCATCCCTAAAATACTTCTGCTCAGGAGCAAGAAGAGCTTCAGTGAGCATATTAGCAATCATTTTTGAATCTTGCATATAGCACAATTTAATTACACGGCAAAACACTTTTTTTCTTACAAAGTGTAATCTTACATCCATGTGCTTACTCTCAAAGTGGTGACTCGGGTTAGAGGCAATGGTAGTGGCAGTCTGGTTATCACTGTGAACCAACTTGCATGTATCCCAGTTCTTGCAACATGGATTATACCCATAATAGTTCTTTGTGTTGATTTTGGAAAGATTTAAGTCTCAGTAAATTAGTGTGAGGACAAGAAGACAAATCTACAAGGACACGCGTCGTCACTTAAAGCTCATTACAGGCTTTGAAAAAGCACTTACATCCACATACACATGTCACACATCAAGTGGGACAACGCAGCTGTGATGTAGCAACGCAACTGCGATGCAGCAACGCAGCAGCGACGCAGTGAAGACGACGGAATTGCGACACAGACAGTACAACGCAACTGCGGTTACTATTGATATGGTCACTACGGACAACGCAGTCGCGGATATCATAATGTGATTCAATACAATACAAAGCAATTGCGATGGATTTGAATCTAGTCAACGGACAAGATTCATAGGATGATCACATTGGACTTAGCGGCCAAAAGTATTTTACAGTTACTTAGTATGGATTCTAAGTAGTGTTGATTAGCTTAGTGGTAGCTCAGCGGTAGCTTGACAAATTAGTGTTAGCTAGGTTGTTTGACATACCTCTCAGATACACTTATATCGTCGGTACAACATAGGTACAAGAATTGGAACGTAGAACAATTTATGTATCCAGACTTCCAAGTAGTATAACTGCAAACAATTTTTGGGAAACTTGTGAGTGTTATATCTTTTGTGTTGTCAGATCAATTGTGCTGAAACTTTGGGAGTTGTCAGTGTTTATGTTGCTCTACATTTTGATTGAGCTTTGTGAAGTTTGGATGCTTGTATAATATTTGGTGAGCACTTGAAAACAGCTGTTTGGTAGGTTTTTTGATAGTTTTTGAGAGTGTATCATGTCTACTTCTACTACTACTGCTACTCCTCCACCTACACCGGTGGTTGTAGAACAACATGTTATGGGCTTGTCATCAAGAATTCCTATCTTTTCCGAGGAGAAATATGATTATTGGGCGGATATGGTGGAGACTGACTTTGAGAATGCCAATCTTTTGGATATATTGGATGGTTCGCTGGATGAATCTGATCCAACCTGGTCAAAGAAAAATACTCAGGCTCGTTCTATTCTGAAATTTTGTATATCTCAGGACTTTGCTATGTCTCGGATAAAAATGAAAAAAACACTTGATATCTGGAAATCTCTTAAAAATGATTATGAAAAAGCTAATGTCCAGGATGAGCTTCACTTCGCTGGAAAAATTTGGGAAGATAAGTACACTGGCGGGACCATGGCTGAATATGCTAACAAATTTTGCATCCTTGTAGATGCACATGCTTGTGCAGGCGGGGTGTTTCCTTAGTTTCAACAGGCAGCATTGCTAATGCGCCGCCTCCCTTGTAGTATGAAAGGAGCGTCTGATATGCTCAAACAGAAAGATAAGGCTAGCTGGACTTTACAGTTAGCAATTAATATTTTACTAGAGGAAGAAGCTACATCTAATATTCTCAATGTTGAGCAAGTAGATGCGTTCAATTCAGACTTTGAGAGGAAAGGACAGTTTAATCAGCAAAGAAATTAGTTTCGTTCATAAAATCACTTAAAAGAGTTTAATCACTGCATGTTTTTATTGTAGTGAGAGAGGTCATAGATATAAGTTCTGTCTAAGCTTAAAAAGGCTAACGAAATATGTTTATATAAACCGGGATGGCAACAAAGTTAGTTTTATAAAAGCTTCACGGGGCCTACACCTCGTGGAAATGCACTGTTTTCGGCTTCTTCGTCTCTCCAAGACGAGACTTTGCCATTTTCTGAGGAGGATGACACGAACCTATTTGCTATGGCGGCGGAAATGGAGGGCCCGAAAGACATGGATGGATAATGGATACTTGAGCGTCAACTCACATGTGCTGGAATAAAGCTATCTTCAAAAATTTGAAAACAACGCCGGAGAATTGTATTTGTTATGCTTGTGGGATGAGTGTCCAGACACGTGCTGTGGGTGATGTATCTTTGCTAGATGATGTAGAAGGAAAAACAGTTAAGGACCCTTCACAATGTCCTCTTTGTCCTTGACTTTAAGAAAAATCCGTTTTCTACGTCTTTGGATGAGAGTAAAGGTTTTGAGGTCAATTTGAAAAATGGTCGCCATGTCGTTAGCAAGAATGGCAAGGTCCGGAGCCACCACAACCATTTGCAATATCGGAATTGAATAACATTTGACCAAGCTACATGCGGAACACACCACCAAAAGTCCTCCGAGCACCGTGAAGGAAAACCAAGGGAGCTTGGGGGACCCTTAAACTAGGGAAGAGGCAGAAGTATAGAAGAAACGGCATGTTTGGCAATGTACCCAACATGGGGCCTAATAACTACAACACTATCTCATCAAGTAGGGTTCATTCCTCTTTCTATGAGCAACAAACTAAATAAGCCACGTGTGCATTGGTTTTTGATTTAAGAAAGGAATCCAAAATCTCAAAAGTAATTGGTGAGAAACCTCAACAAGAGTTGTAAAGGATACGTTAACTTTTCGAGAATTAAACAAAGCGTTGCCAAACTCGGTGTGGCTTATAGACACAAACTATCCCTAAACCTTAAACACGGACAAACCCAACACACAATTGAGCATAATTAGCCCCTTCAAAATAGTTTAAAATTCAGTGGCAATCAGTTGATTTGATACACATTTTTGTACCTAATATATGCTACTAGCAAAGAGGTACAAAAAGGTGGGACTTTGACATTGGGCACCAAGTGGCAAGAGTGCGATGAGTCGGTAGAAGAGTTTACTGAAATGTTATTGAACCTTCCTCCACTTTAAAGGAAAATCTCAGTTAGGATAAGGATATGAGTAACAAGAGAGTGAGGCGTTATGACAAGTGCCACCAAAGCCCAACTGCCCTTAAAAAATGTCGTTAACACTATTTTCGAGACAATAAATCAACCTACACCGCCACGGAAAGTTTGAAAACTAATTATTCACAGGTTTGCGTCCAACTATGTGGTGCATTGCGTAAAAAAGGATTGTCATACCTCAAACGAGAAGGTAAAACTGATTATGAGTGCGTGAAAATGTGTAGTGGAAAGAGAGAGCGCTAAACAACATAACGTGTGAGATCGCAAAGTCCACTTAAGTACGAAAGCTTAGAAAAGTCTTGAAAATGCAAAAGGTCTTTCACCAACGCATTGGCAACTATTTGATGTATGGACACGAGGTTTTAATAGGGAAATCTAACTCTTTAATTGCCTCACAATTGAAAGGCAACTTAGAAACCGTTTAGGAGGGGGAGGTCGGTTGGTAAACCTTGTGGACAAGTGCTACCTACATTGATAGCTTCACATATCGACCAACCTTATAAAATTTGATCTCTTCGAAATGACGAGAAAAAAATATCTTTATCTCGAGGGGTCCGTGTGTATGTGTGACATATGCAATTTAAGGGAATAAACAATCGAAAGATGTTGTATATGACGCACGTAGCCTAAAAAGGAATAAAAGACAAAATGAAATATTTGATTTACAGGTGACGATACATTAATGAGTTATCAAATTGTAGTATTGTAGTGAATAGTGTGGCTAGCGTCGCTGCATCTTCCACGAGGACCATCTAACCCGAAACTAGGCGTAAGAAAGCTTTGCTTTATAGGGACACCAAACTGGTGAGAAACGGTCATTGAATGCTCTTGCGGGTCGCAAGCACATAGTAAAAGACACCAAAACCGTACAAGGTTCTCCCTACAATTATAAGACATATTCCTCTTGCATGCTCATTAAACGCAACAAGACCTGCGGCAAACAAAAGAGTTACAATATTATGGCGAACACGTCATCGGGCCATATAGGAAGCCACTTTAATTAGAGGATCATCATCAAGACGGGGCTTTGGGAGGAAACATAGCACATAAAAGGCATTTATACTCTTTTATAAAGAGCACCAATGATCAAATCAAACCCTTGAGGAAGAATGTCTCTCGAGGGCCGTAAAGTATGCAGAATGCAAATCTTCAACTTTTGCTTTCAAAGAAGGAGATCAGGTGAAAGGTTGAAGTGCTCAAGCAACAAAATCCTCTAGAACGATTGAGATGGACATCACATGGCAATCTCGCCTAAGAGCGTGGTAAGAGGGCCCGATGATGAGAGGGCGAAAATGAAGCCAAGCAAAATCAAGAATTTGTCCGGGCTACTTTTCAAAGGTGATAGGGGGACGATTATTTAATCGTGGAAGAGAGCGTCGAGATCTTAACCAAATAAGCATCAAGGTTTATTTCGAGTCGCTAATCGGTTGGGGATAGAGCTTCCAACATCAAACATTGGAGTACCCATTTGGGCTTGTGGACATGCTTTCAGATGTCTCTTCAAATTCGTAACAACAATAGAGAGTTTGTCATACCGTGGGCAAGGCACCCTACGTGGACTGATTGTTGAAACTCACACGGGCTCAAAAATAGAGAGGATGACAAGGAAACGGACGTGACATAGAAGATTCCTACTTGGATGGTTGTGCAAAGACAAAGGTCTAAAAACAGTCATTATGAACGATTAGTGGTATAGCTTGAGGCATTCGTTTGCGACGGGCGGGGGTGATATAGGGCGTAATTGAAAAATAAAGAGTTTGTTGGGGATGTGTACATGTGTGTGCCTATGCTTGTGATTTTGTTTGTCATTCTGTCTGCGATTGTGTTTTTTGTATTCTTATTGGGGATCTCGCCCCACTTATTGGGTTTTGCGTTGTTTTTTCCTTAATTACATTTCCCTTCATTTACACTCTTTCCAACTGTGGCAAGTTTTTCATTTTTTTTACCTTTTGTCATGTTTGTAGTTATTAAGATTGTTCATCCCTAGCCCACAATGGTCATCAAAGTGGTTACCATTCAAACATATTTTATATTTTGATGGTTATCTCATTCTGATTAATGCAATAATTTCTCTTTTCTATTTTAATAGATTACACTCCGCAATAATCAAGGTGTGAATTCATCAGGGGTTTCAATACAGAATCTGATAATGTGCATTTCATAGTGTTGTGTATCGGTAAGGATTTGCCGATAACCGATATGGGTTTTTTCGGGTAGCCGATAATCAATATATTGGTACGATATATCGTAATCGGTGTTATCGCCAATAGATAACCGATATTTATCGGTTTTTATCGGTGATAACACCGATATCGATAACTATCGCGATATCTATACGGAGCGTATAGATAAATGTACGTCCAATACACTCAACTGTACGGGTTATTCCCCGGACGTCTTCGCGGACCCCCTTCCCCCCGATTTCGATAAAAAAATCGCAAGGAATAAATATATATTTTTACTATTTTATAAAAAAACTAAAATTTCCTAAAATAAGTGCCCCTGAATTGTCAAAAGATGGTGGCACTAGGCTGCAGTAAATGGCGGCAATCTGTCAGATGTGCTCGTTTGATCTGTTTGTCTGTACGTGTGTTTTTTGAAAAAGTTAGATTTAAAATTTTACAATGTGATTTAATTTGTTCGTTTCAATACTATAGTTTTAGAACTAAAAATTATTGTTTTAAATTTAGGGAATTGATCATGGCAGTGACTATTTTGGTTGCGCACGGTCACTTACGTCACTTTGTCAAAGATTGTACATTTTAGGTACACGCTGGTACAATTTAAGTACCGCTGACTTTAGATTTACGGTCAATCAATTGAACTGCTTGGATTTTCAAAAAGTTGTAACAACCGGTTAAACTTTTGCCGCACTTGTGAACCTCGACCGTCTTAATAAAATCAATAATTCACACGGCCGGCAAAGGTTTACGCTAACAAAACTGCGGCAACCACATGTAAATAAAAGTGTTGCAGACAGTCACTTTTTGTCGTTTTTGACTTTACGGGAGCTCCACTTTAACAGCCTATGTTGGCTTTTAACTTAGCCGCAAAACTGAAATTTTATCGCCAATCATTACATTGAACTTAGACGCAAATTAATGAACGACGCGAAATCTTGTACAGATAAATTAACTCGCACGAAACGAAATATACTTTGTACATTATAAAAAAACGGACCCGCGTAAAAATATAATTCAATTGTATATCGTAATGGTATGTTTTATTCATAGTTAATTAATGATTCTACGCCGATTCGAACGTGCTACAATACGAGAAATGGAGAGGTCGATTTGAAAAAATCGTAAAAAACGTTAATGATTTTTTTCCGACAAACCGCATGTTAAAAAATAATTGAAATGTACCCCTTTACGCTACATGAGTGGCAAAATAAAATGTATTCAAAATATCATCACACGTCGTGTACGCATCGGAAAATCTACAACAACTGCTTAAGGATAAGTTTTGCAGTGGATATTAGCCGACGTACATATGCACAGGTTCAATTCCTGCGAAATGCAAAGTTTTTGTCATAATAACTATCGTGTCCACTAGGCGACGTACATAGGCGTAGGTTCAATTCCTACGAAATGCTAATTTTTTGTCATAATATCTGTCGTTCACAGACAGGCAGCCATGGCCTTCTCACTCTACCTCTCCGAGAGCATGCAACTTCAAAAAAACAAAGTACAAGCCATATGCAGATTCCATTTTTCATCATCCAACATTGCACGATGTAACATTTTAATAAAAAAAACATATTACTAACTACTGCCGTGGCGTCGGTAATGGCGTCTTCTTTGAATTTTCGCATTCAACTGTTGAAGTATTTATGGCGGCTTCTTTTCGAAAATTTGAAGAAGACGCCCGTACACATTTTGAACTTACGGTGCTCAAATAGTGTGACGCCACAACGTCTCTTTTTGAAAATATCCGTAGACGTCACGATATTTTCCCGTACATTCGGTGTACATTCTGTTCAGTTTACTGAAGAGAAAGTACGGAAACGTGCATCGACCTTTTTTAACTAATTACATTTCCGTAAAAACTCGAACAGTTACCGTAATTTGTCTAAGGCCGAATTTCAGCCAGTTTAAGGACTTTTTTTTGCATTTTTTGAAAAGTCATACAATACGTAGAAAACGCGCGTATTGAACATCTAGGGTTTTATTATAATGTACGAAGTATATTTCGTTTCGTTCAAGTTAATTCATCCGTACAAGATTTCGCGTCGATCGTTACTTTGCATCTAAGTTCAATGTAATGATTCGCAATTAAATTTCAGTTTTGCGGCTAAGCTAAAAGCCAACATAGGCTGTTAAAGTGGAGCTCGCGTAAAGTCAAAAACGACAAAAAGTGACTGTCTGCAACACTTTTATTTACATGTGGTTGCCGCAGTTTTGTTAGCGTAAACCTTCGCCGGCCGTGTAAATTATTGATTTTATTATGACGGTCGACGTTCACAAGCGCAGCAAAAGTTTAACCGGTTGTTACAACTTTTTGAAAATCCAAGCAGTTCAATTGATTGACCGTCAAATCTAAAGTCAGCGGTACTTAAATTATACCACCGTGTACCTAAAATCTAAAATCTTTGATAAAGTGACGTAAGTGACTGTGCGCAATCAAAATATTCACTGTCATGAACAATTCCCTAAATTTATTGACGTTTATGTGCTGCGCTGTCCGTAATAGATTTTAGTTAAACAGATACGGAGCATATAATTTTTTAACCGATACACAACACTAGCATTTCAATGCCTCTTTAAATAATATGTAAATGTCCTTCGTAACAAATGAATCATATGAAGCTAATAGTATATGGTACACATCTAAGTCGGTAGAGTCAACCTACTCACTCTTGCTCAACCTTTGGACAAAGGAAAGATGTTGTAAAAATAAAAAAAACAGCCTAATCATGCAACCACTTTCAGAATAGAACAAGAGAATATGGATATACAAACCAATATTTATCACAAATGACACCGAAATATACCAAGACCAGTCATGGGCAACTACATGCGACGCATATCCTTTTGGCATAGCCTCCTAATGCACCAAAATACAAACGTTATGTTATCTCTTAAGTCAAATCATAGGTAGAAAACGAGCACTCATAACAATCTTTGGTATTCCTATTTTTGAGTTGTCATCATTCATTCAACTTGGGACGACCTTTTTGAAGGTGAAACAACAATATTCTCTTCCACATTGTTCTCCTCTATCAAAAGAAGTGCCACATTTATTGACCTCAGCTACAAGAATTATAACCTTGAGGCGAAAGTTGAGGCAAATAGCTTATTCCCAAAGTAGTTTTTTATCAATTTCTTTCCCCAAGACAATTTTTTGGCAAAATCTTATTGTAGGTTTCTGCCTTATGCCTAACCTTACTCCTAACCTACTCCTGATGCCCCCCGATCCCGAAAAGCTTTTTCATCATTTGTTCTCTTCGCTTTCGCTTCTTCTCGCCTATGTGTCGTACTGTGATGTGCTCCACGAGATTACCTGCTTCCAAATGCTCCAATAGACGTCGACCTAGAGTGCGGCGTCGGAAAGCTACTTTCTTTACCAGCCCATGTACTCCCCAATTGTTGTCAACCACCTGGCAAAGACAACCCCTTACTAAACGTTAGAATATTTAGTCGTGTATCAGTCATGGTTGTGTCTAATTGGACAAGTTGATGTGAAATAACAAATCATTTAGCAATTATACATTGCAACATTGCACGAGGAAAAGTTTCACAATGGATGCATATAGGAAGATGTCTAACGTTTTGCCATAACATATAAAATCCTACCACATTAGTAAATGATTTGAGTTTTTATGCATTATGCAATGATCTGCCCTAGCAATGTTATGCAGTATGATGTTGCATGATGCTATATCATGCATCCCTTTTTGACTTGAGGTGCAATAAGAAGTTATGTCCTGCACAGTCACATGATGCCAATGCATGTGATGCATCATAATGCATTGCTGTGTCTCCCACTTATGCTTGTTGTTATCTTTACACAACTCGATAGAACAACAATGTTCCAGTCACCTGTGTGACGATGAAGTCAACTGAGGTGCTCATTACGCCAATGGCCTCCTCTTCTTGGAGATGAAATGCGTCGATGAGGAAGTTGCGGGTCTTGTCGTATGCGCCTTTGAAAGCCATGTCCAGACTTCCTCCAGCTGTGCCAATAGTGATGGGCGACCCCAGCTCACTCAGGTAGTCACTGTAAGCGAAGCCGTGTATCATGTATACCTGCCAGAGGGAATGAGTTTTCTCTTCAGCGGAGTTCCGGGAAGACTGCCAATTAAAATGTAGCGACCTGGAAAAAGAGAGAAAACAAGGGCAGTTACAGGATGTGTGGGCTCACCGTCTTAGTCTCGCCAAGAGGGAAATTGAGCATCTTTACAGTGTCTGGGAGGCGAGCCTGCCATCAGAGAAAACATACAAACCAACAGGAAAGGGCCACGTGTTAGATGATGTCCGCTGCCATAGAACTCTTCAGAAGTGGTGTATGTGTGTAAAGCATGCTCCCACCTGTGAGAGAAGTCTGATCCTAAGGACCACAGTGAAGGAGGTCTCGATGGCAGTTCCCGAGAGCTCGCTGTCACCTTGGGCTGCCAAGTGGAAACAATTAAATTGTTAGCTTTTCAGTTCAATACTTATTCTGCCCATGGAGGCAGAGGACAATTATAACACTATTTATTTATTATTTTTTCTAAATGCAGTGAAACTACCAGGATGGACTGGATGAACTGGTAAGCACCTGTCTTTAGGAAAGGCATAATGTTTAAGTGGATTCAAATTTCAACAATGTTGCCAGGCTTGGTGGCACTCGCCGACAAAAAAACTCATAAAAGCAGCGTTGACAAAAGTGGTGTCATAAGGTTATTTAAAACAACGTACAGTCTTGATTCTAACAAAAGTCCTCACCGTACATGTCGAAATATATAGTGTGATATTCATGATAGAGCATTTTGTTTCTGCCCGTACTGCTGGAAATAACACATAGGTGTCCAGTGCGCAAATTACGCACGGTATAAACTACACCGTGAATCGTTATTAGCCTTATGTACGCTATGTCGGCACCCCAAAATTTTAACATTGATACCTTAAATATAATAGATTACACTATTTCAGGACATGGACCACAACCTGCCACGTCTCCTGGCACTAAATTAGAATGAATGACGCTAAATTTTTGTTTACACTAATAATATCTATACGCTAATAGCGATTCAAGGTGTAACGAATACTACGTACGGTACGCATCAAACGATGTTGAAAAGTCAATTAAATGCGTACCTTACTTTGAATGCGTACATGTATGGTACACTTACTTACAGTTACGTACATATCCGTACCGTTAGAGTTATTTAAGGGGTTTCTTGGGTTTTTAGGGTACATTTTGGTACATTCCGTATATTTCAATATAACTACCCTCAAACTTGTCATAAGTGTGCATACGGTGTCCGTATTTTCCGTAGTTTTTTTGGTTATTTTTTTAGGGTTTGTAGGATACTCGTACATGCCCGTACAGCAAAATCTACACGAATTATACGAAAAGTATGAAATCGACGAATACTACGTAATTTTCGTAAAAAAGTTGAAATCCGTACGAATTGGACATCAACGAAATAACATCTGTTTCATGCCAGGAGTTCACAAACCTCGTGAGTCGTAACCACGTCGCTCAGGATTTGCATATGGTTTGCGGTCTTCTACATGTTCACATTTTTTAGGTCATGTCATACCTGCATGCGTGTCGGATACGACAAGTCGACCGCCCGGAAGCTCCGCCCGATAATACATGGTGCTTCCGGTGCTGATTCGCCAGTTGTCGATATTGCCACCGAACCTGCCGATACAGCCGCGGTCGATGGATCAGACGAGTTGAAAAGCGACATACGAAGTAAGAAATGGAAGCAAGCAACTGGTTTTATTTTGAGTACATGAATAAGATTTTTTTCCGAAATAAGATGGTTACTAGTTATCGAAAATTAGCAATGAGAAAGCGCGAAATGGGAAGGTCCGGTTGTCGTACACACTAGGCGACACAGTGCTGGCACCAAGGGTGCCGGCAGGAGCGCCGACAAGAAAATTCTGGCCGTCAGCGGGCATCACGGCTGGAAATGGAAAAAAAGTACAACGCTTCGTTAGAGTTGCTTGGAAGTACATCATAGTTGAGACAGAACATGTAAAGACAAAACCGCGAGCATCGAAAATCCGAAACCCAGGTTACCTTCACTATGAAAAAATATCATATTAAATAAAAATGCATGAAAACCTGCGGCTAGAGGAATGCCTGCCGTACGCACCCAATATTCCTAGATGAGGTCGGAGGGGAATCTGATACGCGAGGCTCGCATTCGTGTAGGTAATCTCCGTCACGCCATTGGCCAGCGCGAACCGAAAACCCTCTGGATACGTCACGGGAAGTCCGGTGACACCGACATCAGTGGCGTGCGGCGTTATGTAGCCAATGGGAGCCGTCGTTTTGGTGGCTGCTACGCCGGAACCAGATGGGTCTAGCAGCGGAGGCTGCTTGTACTGCACCGACAAAAACGAATATTCGTAAGATTTACGCTACAAAGACAGCAAAACGCGGACCCAAAAATGATGTTTTATTCGCCACTTTGAAACATTTTTTCTCCGTACACAAATGTCCGATTGACAATTGGAGACCTCGAATCGGAAAGCGACAAAACTGGTAGCCTTGCTTTTCAATCGAATGGTCGGATGTGTACGGCAAAAAATATACTTCGCCTACACTGCTCGTCAAAAGCATCTCCACTTAACCATATTTTGCATTGTGACGGTTGACCCATCCCGAGTAAAGCAGACAGATATTTTTCGGACGCTTTTACAAGTGTCGTACAAGTCTGTTCCTATTCCTCGTCGTTGTACGGAGCGTCGCGCCGTACCTGGTACACCGGGAGGCCGTAGTAGCCCTTGAGCACGCGGTCGTACGCTATCTCGTAGATGGTGACGGTGGAGGCGTCGCCCGTGAAGTTGCTGCCGTCACGTTTGCCGCCCTTCGTGTAGTGGAATCTGGGAGAGGAGAGCAGGGAAGAGAATAGCTTAAAAAAGAAAGAAAGATGACGTGGAGACCACACATCAGAACATGCTTATATTATTCTCGAATTGACTTTACAAAAAGAAAAAAAAGGGTCAGTCTCTTATTCGATGTGAATTTTATTCACGCAGAGAGATTGTCTCCCTCTTCCCTCTCCCTCTCCCTCGCCCTCTATCAAATTAGACACAATTTGTTTCTCCCAGACCAGGCAAGGAAAAGGAAGCTTCGGAGAAAAGAAGTATCTTTTACTCCAACATACATCTCACTGTAAGAAAAAAAAAACAGAAAAAGACAAAAAATGGTAATCATACAATACCTTGACATCAGGAAAACCTGTCAGCTTCCTCACAGACAAAAATGGAGTAAGACAAAAACATTATGACAAAAGCATAAATAAAATATCCCATCAAATAGTACAAAAGCAAAACATGAAAACTACATAAAAACATTCCTTCACATTCGGTAAAAACTCACCCAAAATTCGTCAATATGTTAGCTCCGTACGTCTTCTTATTCACCGGATTTTTTCGAGGTGACATTTTCTTAATTTCCACCTATACAAAAAAAAGTTACAATTTCCCTATCACTCTCTCCATCCACCCTCCCCCCTTCAAACACCCATACTTAAGAAATAAAAAATACACAGCATAAAATCCAAAAAAAATGTACCAACGATCAAATTCCGACTCAATTTCAGCCTCCCCATTAAAAAAAACACAGACCTGAATGACGTCACCCGGCATAGCTCCACAGACGTTGATTGGTCCTGTGACAATGTGTGACCCTGCTCCTGGAGGTCGCGGAACGGCTTTTGTCAGAGCAGTTTGTCCTGCCGACCACTTGTAAATGGCCTCCATGGCTGGATCTCCCTGCCGTCACGATTTGTCACGGGGAAATTTTTAGATACAAGGACCCACAAACATTAAGAAAACGACAAATCATGCTTTGGAATTTGAGATGGTGGAAGATTTTAAAAAAACCCACAAACTCAACAAAGCTCAACAATGGCTCTAAACATTGCTAGATCTACAAATTTGTTGTAAAACTGTGTTGGTTTCAATGAGCAAGTTGAATTCTTTTACCTTGATCATTTTTTCGTAGTCGTTACCGGCCGCATGTGTGGCCACTTCCACAGTAATAAGGTCTCCGCTTCGCACGTGTGCCACGAACGGCATCATCAAGTCGTAGTAGCCCCATTTCACAGTCTTGCTGCACCGACCAAAAAAAATATTGTAAAAAGAAAGAAAGAAGGATGGTGAAAAAGTGAAAACACAAAGATAATTCAATTAAAATGCGATTTTTCACTTAATTTCCATGGAAAATGGAGCTTCTAGAGGGTTAAAGAAGGTGACCCACGTGCCGAGCTTGAGGTGCTTGGTGCTGGGCCCCACACACGTTCCTGGCTGTGCTTCCACGTGGCAGAACGTGACAAAAAGAGCGAAAACTACGCTGAAAACTTGCACTGGCTTAACGGAAGCCATAGCTGAGGGTGTGAGAGTTCAAGAGGGTCAACTCTGTCGGTAGTAGCGAGTCGAGAGACGGTTGTAGTCTGTTGGCGCTTTCCGCTCTTATTTGGCGCCTGGAAGGAGCGGCGTACGGACGACTAGATTCGTCCGTACCTAGTAGTACAACCCGACAGACGAAGTGAATAAGGCTGTCAGTCGCGGGCGGGAGAATCACCTGGCTGGTATTGAATTATGAAGTTGTACGGACGTCAGTGAGGATAAAATTGTACTATAGTAGACGTGGCCAATTTTGAGGCACCCGTTTACAAGGAGTCCATGAAGCTGAGTTTAGAAAAGCATTGGGCAGTTACACAATCGAAGTTAAATCGTACATATTGTACGGTTTTCTGGGTCAGATTTACGTACGGCTAACCCAAAATCTGTACGCTTCACTTTCAGTATCAAGGCAAGCTGTTTTTCGTACGTCCTATTGCTTACATGGCAAAAGTATCTCATCTGGTGATCTGGACAATGGCTCGTCTGGTCTATTATGTCGGACTGAAATAGGACTAGGTACTTTAACTGAAGTCTTTTAAAAGGTTATTGGCGAATAGAAAAATCACGTGGCATTGTGTCATAGCTTTTGCCCAATCGCTGAGCTTTTAGCATGTCTTATGGGAGCCACGAGGCGTCAGCTGCTTTACATTGTCGGTTTTTCTGGAAGGATGAGATATTGCGATCTGATACGGCGATTGTCCACTGTCGTTCTGTCAGATCGTGTACCTTCTGATGTCGGGTTCTGCTTTTTTAAAGGCGGTGTAAGCGAAACTTTAGATTGTAGCTTTGGAATTTAGCGTAGATTCTCCGTAGTACTCAAGAACGAAATCGTAACTTTCAAATGTGACGATTGGAAGACGACTACAAAACTTCCAAAAATTGGTGACGTCTAACAAAAAGAGCGACGCTTGTACACGTCGAGTTTTTTGTGACATTGTAGATATTTAGGATTTTGTGACATTGCGAAGCCATGCTCACTTGTGACGTCATTAGTACCAAGCCTTTACGCCATGGCTTCCCGATTGCTTATTTTTATCGTTTGTCACTCGATATGCCAACAAACTACGACCAAATGAATTTAAAAAATGAAAATAAAAGCTCTTTCATTTCAAACCATTATTTTTGTATTTCATTCAGAGAAGAGAGAGAGGAGAGATTGAGTGAGAAATGGAGGGAGAGACGATGACGACGTAAACTTTTGCAAAGGACCCATGAATGAAAGTGGAGGTCTGAGACCCCTTCGATTTTTTTTCCGTAGATGCTATTTAGTTTTCTAAATACATACGCGCGACAAACAAAAAAAAAAAAGAGCGTGTACTCTCCCTTGTGCAAAAAATTTCAAAGACGTTAAAAGCGTGCGCGACTAACAAATTCTTTAAATAACATCGCTCGCGAGTCGATTTTAATTGACGTTTGAAAATGAGCTGGCATGACGTGTTAGTGGGTCAAAAGTATAATAAACGCCAAAATGGAATTCATTCAAAGTTTCAAAATGACGCAAAATGTACGTTGGTTCGCACACATTTTTTGTACGGCGTAAGATTTTTCTCATTGAAAGTCCCATTTTTGGCGAAACGACAAAGAAAACCCTTGCTTTAACACATGGGCACAACCACGCGCCCTATTTTTTTTGTTTTAAACATACTGGGAATTTTGTGACTTGATTTCGTCAGTTTCAAAAGACAATGCGTCAGAGTTGTGTTGTGGCGTCTTCTATTTTAAATGTCTAAACAAATTAACAAGTGTTTAAACGCAGTTTCAACGCTCTACAAGTTTATGCATTGTTTTTGTGTTTTTTCAATAATATTTGTCCTAAAAAAGTAACAATTTAACTGAAATTCTCGAATTTATTGTACAGCCATACGAAATAAGTTTGAAATGGGTTCACTGTTACGTTTTTTTTATGACTAAAAGGGAAGTTGTTGGAGTTTATTACATATCATGATGCTTTACCAATACAAAAACACCATTATCGATTAGACATTTTCTGATGATCGGCATTGACTTTGAAATAATTTTGTAAAGATTAAGGTCAGAATCTCTTGACTTGCTAACAATAAATGTTAAAGTTATTATTAAAATATATATATATAGAAAAACCAACACCAAACTAAAAGATAACTCAAAAAGCTTTCTATGTACTTATTTTAGAGGACAAAAATGATCGTTGACCCAAAACCTAAAACAAGTTTACGTAAAAGGTATAAAATACAAAAATCATCTATATGCGTCAAATGGTACGGAGGTAAGTCTCTCAAACCTCGACCATCATTCACCACCGTGCTCCATCGGTTGAGAGTTTAAGCTTTACAGCTTTAGAAGGGGACTGAGATAAGCTTGCGGTAGAAAGTTGGCATAAGAGTTGGGGAAGACTACCACGTCCTCTAACTTAACAAGACCACCAAACACAATCATGTAACAAATTATCAAAAGAAGAGTCTAAGGTCCCAAAAATATCCAAAGCAAATGGTATTAATTAAAATAGGTCTCACTGTTCGTACTCACGTCTTTTGGGTGCCAGAACATCTCGAGCAACAATACCAACATATAATATCACGCATAACGAATCACAAGATCCCGTAAGTGGCGTGAGAAATATACCACTCTGTATTAATTTTGATGCGTGCAATCGTTCCCATAGTGATGTTGGCAACTTTTTTTGTGTTAAGACTTTATAGTCTATAAAATCCACCATAAAAGGTTCGTTTGGGTGCCACACTTTTTTTACCACTTTTCATACAACCATGCTCATTTTGGGAGCAATCAGGTAGTGTTATGCCCTAGTCTCCCAACGTCCTCTTTGTTAAGTTGTTGCTTAACTCTTTTTCCCAATGTATAAGTGGCTCGCTTAATCCTTACATGTCAAACCCCCCATGAAATAAACAATTTATTACCATCTCCCAGCCAATCCTTCCTTAAGAAAGGCACATGTAGAGCTAGGCCTCTCAACCTTATTCGCACACTATAAGATTTAAAGAGCCTTTACAAGGTACACAAATGGTTTTCAACATTTCACTACCTCGAAAATGTGTTTCAAATTGAAAAATGGGTTCAACCTCGAGTTCAATCAAATGTGGGAGCGCCACAATGATGTGATATTATATCACCTACTTTTCGTTGGCACACTCTCCAGGTAAGACACCCTTAACCGCTACATGTACCACGAGAAAATTACTCGACCCGTTGATATAACAAAATTGTCGTTCTTTTGGCTCATGTCATGCCGCATCGTGTCGGTTGCCCGCGCGCACGATATTATCCATGCACGCGCAGTATTTTGCATGTATGCGCAGTATTTCTCACGCACGCGCAGTATTTTTCATGCACGCGCGGTATTTTTCACGCGCGCGCTGTATTTCTCACGCACGCGCGGTATTTTGCACGCACGCGCGGTATTTTGCACGCACGCGCGGTTTTCTTGCATGCACGCGCAGTATTCCGCGCGCACGCACGGTTTTGGGCACGCGCGCGAGATTTGATGCATGCACGCACGATTTAATGCATGCACGCACGATTTTCGCACGCATATATAAATTTCGTTCACACGTGCGATTTTACGCCGATTCATTTATTTATGACGTGTACGCGATTCGCGTGCACGTTTCGTTGAATAGTACTAATTCCGTGCGATATGTTTTATTTCGTGCGCAGGTATGTTATTTTCGAAGTATGGACGCGAAGTATCGTTTTGGCGACGCATCGCGATTTCCAGAAATATTTCGTACGATGGTTTTCGTTTCGTGCGATATGTTTTGTTTCGTGTGTATGCACGCAATTTCGGGAGTATCGACGTGAAGTATCGTTTGGCGCCGAATCGCGATTCTTGGTAGTATCGGTGTCGCTTCGATACCTTGTATTTATTTAAGTCGCGAACCCATGTAGGTTCGCGCGCACATGTAGTTAGGGAGGGTTTTTACCCTCGGATTGTGGATTTTGTCAGGCGTACGGCAGACGATGTTGGCCGCCTATTGGCCAACATCTTTAGTAGTTTCATGCATGTAAAGTAGACTAGACGTCGTAGGCTATTTTTGCTTAGGCCTAGTGTAGCTCTTACTTAGCCTAATTCTCAGACTTAGAGAATTTAGCTTTTGGACAAGAATTTTCTCTTGGCAGCGGAGCTTTTCTCTTGCTCTCTCTCTCCCCGATTGCCCACGTGTCTTTCTTCTCCTTGTTAGCTAGCTGTAGAGGCTAGATAGAGTAAGATTATTCTCCTTGTTTTTCTGCCCACGTTTTTAATCCACACGGCCTAAGGCCACGTCCGGAAGGTTTCCCTCCAAAGTTTGTCTTTTGGTGGAAGTGTGGAATTGGAGATCGTGGGGGAGCACATCTGGACCTTGCTGCGCCTTCCTCGGGCAGCTTGACGGTTTGGTTGTGTGTTTGTGTCTTGTTTGTATTTCGGTTGGCTTGAAAGGAGTGTATTTTTGATCGGATTTGGATTTTCCCTTGTTCCGGTTGGAATATTTCTGGCTTTGCTGTCGTAACGGGATAACTCTTGTAGGGAATGTGATAAAGACTAGAGAGCCTAGTGGCTACCTCCTGGCTTAGTATAAATTATTGGGTTCACTTCACTCTAGGGGAGTATTCTTTCCCTTCTTTCTTGGGTCATTTTCACCTTTGTTCCTTCTCATGGTGTATATATTTTAGTGACTTTTCATATTTATTTCCGTTGTTGTATATGTTTGTGAGCATGACTTTGCTGGTTGTGATGTATGTTTGCTTGCTTGCCTCTCATGCACGACACTCACGGTGTGCACAAAATATGTTAATATAAATTGTATTTGTGGCGAACATATATATTACTTTTTATCTACGTGTATTAAATTATTCTCGATATTGAGTCGCTTGTAATTTCCCCATAGCTAGTGGTATATCCCTCTAAAACAGCTTAACCCATTTTGGTAAAAATCATCCCACTCTCCTTTGACCATCTATCTCCAGTAACAATCCAGCTCGTGCGAATGCCACCCCTTGTAGGATGGGATTTTGTCCCAATAACATGAAGCACGGGTTCTTTTAAAAATAAGAGGTATGTTTGTTGAACATGTATTTTGTGGCAATTCAAAAAACCTGAATATCCCATTTCCGCTCGTGTTATTAAATGGTGTATTTCGCGAGTGTACTTTTCACAATCTGAGGACATCTTTGCGCTAAACCATCCGCGTCAGAACAATCATTGCTCTGTGGTTTGTGGTTAGTCAAACATTTCTCCATTCAAATATATATTTTTTGTCTAAACCGTGAGTTGGGAGGACGTTGGTTGGGGCCTTAAATTCAAATAATACATTTAAAAAAAAACATCTTCTATCATTGGAAACTTCTTCTAAACAAAAACCATTTACTTAACCCACGAGGAGAAGTGGCTAATCATCATAATCACGTATCAGTTCTCCCTCTAACTCTCGAAAATATACAAAAAAGATCCACTATCCACGTGCAAAAAAAATGCCTCTTTATGGTTAGGATTGGAGTTATGCTTCACCCTTACTTTCAAAGATTTATTTCACCAGGTGGCAAACCGCGCGCTTATACAATACTCCATTTACCTGTGTCCTCGTTTTGTACCACCGATATTGGTATTAATAGGGGAGGCATTATGTTTTTGTCTGAATTGGTCGAATTGTTCGTGAAAATTATCCACAATGGTGTTATAGGACGATGGCCTTCAAGCTACCCACCATTCATCATTCGAAAAGGTCCTCAAGCGCATGCCATTTTCTCATCTGTAGAGAATCATGTAGGCAAGCACAAGTTGTTGCAATATTTTTTTTTGCTTGCAGTTTGGGACTTCATGATTTTTTTTGGCCACACAGCTTTCATTACCTCGAAATATTTGGAGATGTTTCTCTTTACAACCCCATCAATCTCTATCTTTCAACCTCAAGAGCAAAACCAGGTAATCATAAGAAATATTTTTGTATCTTAAAAGTTGTAGTGGCGAGTCTAACAAATCGGAGCTGGTATCTCGATCTTCATCATACATACCATTGTGATATTCACTGTGTAAGGATCTTTATCTCATTAAGGCTCTTTAAGTTTTTAATCAAGATTGGAGTATCCACCCCCTGATTCTGTTTCCTGGCCATCCTCCAGCTCTACCGATACTACACCGCCCATAGTTAAAAGGCATAGTTAAAAGGTTGTTCGGGCAGTCAAAGGAGTCAAACTGTGTGATTTACTGTTGGAATATTTCTGAGGCAAATAATCGAAACCTACCGGTTTTCTCCTCCGATTTTGATGTCCAAATGAAAATTGGAAACTTGTGCGATGAACAAAAGTACTCTGACTGCCTGAAAAATGTATAAGCTCTAATAATGATGGGCACTGTACCCACTCTCCTTCATAACCATCAGTTAAGACTCGTCGATTTCCATGTCCATGAAGTGGGTTATCGGCCGGTCCTAGAAAATTCGTGATATAATCTTATTGCAAACAAATTTAAACATTAGAGAATAAAAAACATTTATGGGAAATAAGTAATAGAAATAGAGAAAGACATCACTCACAGTTATAAAATGACTAACTCGAGAAAAACACAGCTGGAGGTTCACTACTTAGAAGACGACATTGACAGTCAATTACGCTAGTATGTATCCCGCTAGTCATCTAGCCTGATACACACTAGAGCCATTAGAACAACCAAATATATGATATTGTTTTCTGAAAAACAACGTAAACCTTTCATATATATACATATGTATTCAGTCACACAGTCTTGTAATGTGACCTTGAACTCCACTGATACCCTCCTTCGAACAAAGTAATAATCTCATGGTTCATGTAAGTCCCAATTCCAAACTAAAAGCAGTAAATTTTATCGGCTCAACAGCTTTTTTGGGCTATTTGGGCTTATTAAACACCCTTAGATAGTTTACTAGCAAATGCTTGTCAATATAAAAATATTTATGAGGACGCACAACTGTTACTTAAACAAATCCAAACTCTCCACAGAAGGGTCTCTTTAGTTTCAACACCAAAACTAGCAAACATATCCAAAACTTCAAAGGCTAACCAACACAATATTGAGCTTTATCAGCATATGCTTTTGAAGACTACACCGTGAATCGCTATTAGCGTTAATAACATCACTTTGGTGCCGCTTTTTTTTTGCCTCTGAACACAAATTATTATAATACTTGTCTTTTTCTCAATGCTAATTCTTAACTGTTGAAAACCAGCCACATCATTCGGAACTGAATTCGAATTATCAACACCAATGTAAACCCCGCGCTAAAAATTACTCGACTCTAATAGCAATTCACGGTCAACCATTCACATGCTCAACCTTTAGTTGTTGTAAAGACCATATTAGGGCCACACATACCAAAATTAACATTCTTTTGAAGACAGTATACACCGTTGGTGTCAACTGAGGGACAAATAAACTTCATTCCGTACAACTTGCAATTTCTGGCAAACACGGGGGCAAATTTGGAATTATAACATAATTACACGGAACGTAACTTTAATGAAATACACTGATCAGAACCTAATAAGTGCCATGGTTAGCAGTTTAGCTATACCTCTGCACCAGTGACAGGAAAGTTTTGTCTTAAGTTAAAAAGAGACTAAAAAATGATCACTACATTCAGTCCCAAGTTACTGGCTATCAAACTAAATTCTTATATTGATATCACCTAAAAAACCACAACACTGATATTTTGCGCCTATGCTGACTGTTTTCAAACTGTACTTTCATGCGAAGATGTTTCTTTCTTGTTTGCATTATTATTTACCCACAAAACAAAAAGAAAACCTAATGGCAATGTATAAACATAGCAAATTGTTCAAAAAGACACCACTTCGTGTTAAAAGTCATCCCCATCATCGTCGTCGTCAATATCTTCGTCACTTTCAACAGTAAAAGATTGGGAGAATGATCGCTCAAACTTAAAACCTTCAGGCGTTACGGATAAAATTGATTTTCTTGCAGTCTTTAGAACTTTCAGGAGCTCCTTAGCCTGCAAACATATGGATCAGCACGTTGCAATACAGTTAAGACTTCATGAATACTAAACATAGAAGAATGCGAAGAAAGGTGAGGTTCCATAGAGCACCGAGGATAATTTCTAGAACTTTCAGAGATTTCAGTCAAGTTGGTATTCCACTGCTGACAACAAGGTAGACCGGGACGGTTCCAGCCCAACGAGTTATATTTGGTCACGTCTCATATATCAGTCCACCTGTACCTGACATGTACGCTCATTTTGAAGCTTTAGTTCAGGACTGCTCACCACTATACACGAACAGACGAGAGCACTTAGTTCTATTTTCTCAGTGGAACATCAACGTAATGTTAACAATATTGCCAATAAGACTCCCATGAGAAAATAAGAAGTAGAGGACCAATCACAGTTCGGCCTTTCAATTCCCTAGCCTAATGACCAGCCTTTTCCGACTCAGCCATCGCCTGTGTAAATTTTCTGAGTGAAATAAAGGCATTTTTTGTTTCAATAGGACATTACATCACATCACATCCCATCAACCATTCCATAACTGACGTCCTTTTCAGAATTGCTGGCTACAACAGCTCCCCTTATTTGCACCCTTTAACAAAACACACTACAAGGCTTCATATACCATACCTTTGCCATGGCCCGTCTCGAGCCTTTGACGCTGAGAGGATTGAGCGTGAGCTCGGGAGCGCATCGAAGGAGCAAGTTGACTGCCAATTCTGATTTCTGTGTCAGATTGACGAGGGCACTCACTGCGTCTTCTATTGCACGGCGAGAGCCATTTTCCGCTATTTCCAATAGAAGACTTATGACTTCAGATTTTACTAAGGCCTCTCTTCCTTCCTTTCCCTTAGACAGATTGTAAACTATGGCCACCACTTTCTCCTCGAGTCCCGTTTCCGGTGTATTGAGCAACTTCACTAGTACGTCCACGGCTCCTGTTTTCACCATTTCTTTCCGACAAGTTCCATGCAAAGAAAGAGAGAAAAGAGCCAAAGCTGCGTCTTTCCTCCCTCTAAGAGTTCCAGTTTGTAACAAACTCATAAGGGGCTTCAACGAATTGGCTTGACATATGGCAAGTTTTCGCTCCGGTTCGTCTGCTAGAGAGAATAATGCAGCAGCTGCATTTGCCTTGGATGTGGCATTGCCAGTAGCTAAAACGTTGACAATACCACGTATCGAACCCGGCGAGAAAAAGACGTATCCTCTCACATACTCGGTCAAGGAAAGGTTGAGGATAGCGGACACAGCATGTTCCACAGTCTCTACGTCAGAAGATGGAAGCAAGCTGACAAGAAAGTCAACTCCATCTGCTGCTGCCACACGTGCGCGGTTGACTTTATTCTCCGAAGTTTTTGTCAGTTCGCGAATGGCTGCAGCCACTGCTCGTTTCCGAGCAACAGTGGGCCTTTCCCTCTGCCCTGCTTCCAGCAGAGGCTTGAACTCTCCACGTTCTATGGCCGCCTGAATAGCTCTCTTCACCAAAGGATCATGAGGATTGAGGGCGTCTGTCTCAGTGGCTGCTGGCTGGACGGTTGGACTGTTTTCCACTGCAGTCTTAGACTGGACCTGGGCAGCACCTTTCAAGCCGGTGGAAGGATCTGCAACAGTATTATTTGTTTCCACTCCATGGTTAACATCTGGAACATCTGACTTCACTAGCAGATCGGGTTCTTTCCTTTGGTGCAATTCATTGGATTCGTTTTGAGAAGCTCGAGCGATTACAGCTGGCGGCTCTGGAGTAGCCTCTTCTTTATGGACCGCATGGCTCCTTGATTTAAAGAAAGGCATCACCAAACCCTAATGAACCAGCACAGCAACCCTACTGTCCTCTTCCTGCTGAATCGCCAGCTTCAGAGGAATGTCCTATCTTCACGCGTGAACGTGTAGGGAAATGAAAAAAGTACAAGATCACGGTTTAAAAGTCTCGGTGAGATTGTCCGTACAGGAGATGTCACTTTCGGATGGGAGGAAGTGGGGAAACTCAATCAACGGGGGAGAACTTTGCTCCATGTCAACGGAATTGTTTAGAAACACTTAAGTTCATGGTATACGACAAACTAATACGTCAACTGACAGGGTGCAAAGTTTGTACGTTTCGTATGGAGGTACACAATTGTACATATGATAAGGGTAGAATCTGTTATTATCTTTTTTAACTTTGTTTTCGGCACATGCGAAACCTGCAGCCCAAGAGAGGGCATGTGCCGATTTTTTCCTGGAAAAGAAATGTTTACGTGTGCATTTTTCGTCGCCTCTGCAAAAATTCTGGAAAGAAACCGTCACGTTGAATCCTACAGACTGAAAATACGGAGGCATGCAAGACAAAACACGGTACTGTAGTTACTGTACTTCTCGTTAAATGGATACACGTGTCAATCAGGTTCTTCTTTCAAAATGTTTTGACTTTTGAGTAGGCGACAAAAATGGAGGACGTAAAATATTTCGTCGTTAAAATGTTGTGATTACGTGTTAAAACCGGCAGCATAGTTGTTTTAAGCATTTCATAATGGTAAAAAACTAAAAAAGGGAATGACAGCGGACACAAAAGAATTTTATACGGACACGAATCCAGCTACACGTGTCTGCGTTCATACGAAAAAAGAACAAGCTGGAGCTTGGACTCGTACGGCCACAAATTTGACCGCTTTCCGCATAATTTCAATAAAATAAACCAGTTACAGAATTTAGCCGGCCGGGGGAAAAACGTCCCTTGGCCGCTTAAATGTCCAGAAATCTAGACGGCTCTAAGGGGAAATTTCAAATTTCCATCAGAACATTTTTCAATGTGTTACGATGTCGTATATGTTAACTTTTCGGAAAGCGTAGCAAATAGTGTTGGGTATCGAGGACCATTTGCCGATATTCAATATGTATCGAATTTCAGATACCCGATAATCGATATATCGCTTCGATATATCGAAAAGCTAAATATCGCTATGCATCACCGATATATATCTGATATGTCATGTCGCCAATATATCGAGGCTTTAATTAAAAAAAAAAACTATTCTTGCTACTGCTGCTAGTACTACTGCAATTGCCAGTACTAGTGCTACAGTACTGCAGCTGGTAGTTTTAGCTACTGCTACTCCAAATTAATAAAAATATAAAAATTCACATTTTGTACACTTCAAAAAATAAACCCTAATAATAAGAATAATACTAGTCGCTGGAAATGGATATGGGTGGCGTTCCATCAGGATTTCCTGTAATTGTACGGCGAACATTACAGGATGCTACATTTTGAACGGTGTTCTTTCGAGTACAGTCTGTAATCCACGTGCTCGGGAATGAGTGGTACCACGTAAGATAGGGTCGTATATTGAAATCGTCAAATATATTTTACACCGACCAACTTCAACTCGAAATCATCATTTGCACAACATGTACGAGCGGACCAGGGCATCGTACCGCACAAAATTTGTACTCTTTGCAAAATCTTGTCAGATGCCATCTCATTTTTTTAGGGTTTCTGCTTTTTTCGCGCGACAAATGAGCGCTTCCACAAATTGTGTGACGAAGGGCTGGTAACAAAAATAGCGCGACGAAAATTCGTTACGAAATTACTTATGTGATTTCAGTTGGATTTTTGAACGTATGTGCGAAATTTTTCGATTTCCTTTGGTTGCCGTCCTGACACGTATATTCATTGTCCAGCGTGTCGTCGCTCAAAAATTTCTGTAAATGGTGATGTACCTCCTCGAGGTACATCACCATTTATATAAACTTTGGAAGCGAATGCTTCGCGAAAAAGCATCTAACGCGCATTGTTACCTCCTAGACCTTTAGAGAATATTGGCAAGATTCTCTGTAATGTTGTTCGCGCATAAAAACAAAATAAGAGGTAAGGCGTAGTACGGAGAGGTCCGGATTTCTGTAAACACTCACTTTTCGTCTGATGCAACGCCACCCTAAGCAGTAATGGCTTGCCTGCAGATTGGTTGGTCTTCTTGCCTGAAAGCCTGAAACGGACAGTGCAAATTTTTTTTATACTTTGACTAAATTAGTGTTAACTTTTCGTATGGGAAGTTCTCTACGTACTAAATAAATAAGTATATGAATTACGGAATTAGTACTTTTTTGTCGGTTACATTTTGCGGCGTCTACTTGAAGTGACGGAACGAAAATCACGTCGTACTTTGACGTATAAGTCAATTTGTCTTTATCCTTAAAATAACATATTACATAAAATATTTAAATTTAAAAAAATACTATATATCGGGATATATATCACGATGGTAAATGCTTGTCCCGGTACGATATATCGAGAATTCTGCTCAATCGATATTCAATATATCAAATATCCAAATCATCGCGATATGAATTTACCCGATTCCCAACACTACACCGTGAATCGCTATTAGCGTAATGAAATAGATAGCGTAATGAAACAATTATCGTTATTTACGCTATTTGGGAATTTGGGGGTATTGAGGGAAATCATTTACTCTAATTTGATATTTAAAGGTTTTTTATTTATTCTATTTGAGATTTTTGGTAAAGAAACGGGGTACTGCAATTAGAGCCATTGACGCTAATAGCGATTCACGGTGTAATAGCAAAATTTTCTTAGCGTTTTTAGCGAGACGCGTAACTATTGGCGTCCCGACAGCGCAACATATTCACGTTCTGACAGCAATTTTCCCTCATTAGCCTATAGTCCTATACCATGCCAGAAAAAATAAAAAAAGGAGCGGTTGACTTTTAGAGTGATCTTCCGTACCTCGACATCCCCTTCAAAGAGCAAAAGTTGAACTCGATTGTTCCAAGACGCAGGAGGACGAGTGAGAGAATCGTCTCGCGTCCAAAATATGGAATATCCTATAAAAATCGTGAACTGGAACGGTCCAATCACTTCGCATAGGGAAGTATTTCGCCTTTTTCTCGGACGAACCATCATCCCCGCAAACCGTCAACAATTTACAGGCGACAACAGATATATCCATAATTTCCGACGGCCTGTCCCATTAGCCGTCAATAAAATATCCTACTATATAAAATAAGATAGTGTGGAATTTCGTGTACCCATCAAATTTGTTCATAGAATTTTTCTTAAAAAAAAATAGGTATAGTGTTTGTTTTCACAATGTAGAATTGTGTCAGTAGACAATTTGTGAAATGCACAAACCTAATGCTACTATCTATTTTGTCGTATGTAACGAATGACTGCTTTAAAGCATAGTTCAAAAATAGGCGTTTTTATGGTAGGCCTTTGGTGGGCGCCTTTATCGTAAGTTGTGTTATGGGCTTTTCATGTGATCTTCTTAGATCGCTACTTTGATCAGCGACCGTCCGATCGTCCGAATCTGACGGTGTAAAAAAAAAATGGTCGGAATGTTTTAATTGGTCCGAATAGGTCCGAATACAATAAAGGTCTTAATATCATATTGTATGTTTTGGTCCTAGTTGTTCAAATCGCGCGGTTTATTCATTTTTTCCAGTTTCTACGTATTGTACGTCATTTTTGAAAATATCGCAAAAAAACGTCTACTGTTAACTGAAACTGAAATTTACGAAAATCCTATAAACAAATTACGGTAACTGTACGGTGTTTTACGACAATTGTACGAAAGTTTACGAAAAGGTATGATACACGTATTGGTACCGTCTGTTCTCTAAACTGCAACGGAATGTGCACGGATATGTACGAAATTTTATCGTACATGTACGGACAATTTAAAAAAGAGACGCTGCGGCGTCACACTATTTGCGCGCCGTAAGTTCAAAATGTGTACGAACGTCTTTTTCAATTCTTTTTCACAAAAACCGCCATGAAAACTAATCATAAAGGAAGCTGCCATTAGTAACGCTACGAAGTAGAGAGTGAAACCGCCGTTCAAGCCGTTCTCAAGCTCTGACTCTGACAAAAAAACAACGTTAGCGAGGATTAAAACCTGGGCCTACATGTTACAATAATAGACTACTTACAAACTGCGGTACATGTTTAATTCAATTTTTTTATATGTACGGAATCGTACGGAAAAAAAATCATTAACGATTTTTACGATTTTTCAAATCGACCTCTCCAGTTTCTACGTATTGTACGCGCGTTCCAATCGTGCGTATAATGCGTTTTGAACAACTATGGTTTTGGATACAATAGGTATATTGTATGAGCCTACTTTCACCTACTTTTGAGTTATGCTTTAAAGTTTAAACCATAGTTGTTCATAGCGATTAGTGTGAACGTTTCAATCGCAACTAAATATATGTAACGAACTTATTGAACCTTCTGAACAAATCGTAAAAAATCGTTAATGAATTTCATCCGTATAATTCAGTACACTTTAAACAAAAAAAAATTACATATAGTGCAGTTTGTAAGTTTTTTGTTAAATGAGCGCTAAATTATTTTAATTGTTTTAATTAATATGTGACTTAGTATTTACCCGAAATTCTTTCATCAACTGGTTTCGGAAAATGTAAATTTGAGTATCCTAGAATTTTGTCGCACCCAGGTTCGAACGTTCGTAAGGGCACATTTTTATCAATTTCCGTGATTTTGCGGTTTCGTTTTCAATATTTCATGGCGGCTTCTTTCAAAAAAAAAATGAAGAATCGCCCGTACAATTTTCAAACTTACCGCACGAAAATAGTGTGACGTTTCAACGTCTCTTTTCGAAAATGTCCATACACTTTTTATGAAGAGACGTACAAGTTTTGTGATATTGCTGTTCAGTTCATTGAACAGAAAGTACCAATAACTACGACGTATCTTTTCCTCGAAAACCGTACATTTCCGTAAAAAATACTGGACATATTACGGGAATATTGTACTTTTCCCGTAAATTATCAGTTTCAGTTTGCAGTAGACGTTTTTTTGCGATTTTCAAAATCGTCACGAATTATACGTTCCAATCGTAAAATTTGAAAAAATCGCACGATTTGAACAACACTGAACCTGTCCGCTGATTTTACAGTATTCCCCATTCGTATAGTCAATTATTGACGGGAATTTTGAGACGTCCTTAAAAAAGTACAGTGCTTGACAAAAATCGTATAATTCATAAATTTGAAGGGACAAATGTGTCAAAACTTTGACTAAAAATTTGGACGGCAGAATCTTTGTCGTAGGATTGGGTGGGTCAAAAAAGCTTGAGAAATGTGACCTTTTTGGCCATTCAAAATTCG
>JBBHKE010002516.1:13980-35134 GCA_037447655.1 Zygnema cylindricum | reverse complement strand
CAAGTGTACCGCGTCAATTTACCTCAGAGATCTCCTTCACTCTGCTGACTTTCAGGGAAAAACCGTACTTCTTTTCGGCAAAGATTTTACGGTCACCTTGTCCGAAGGCACGTGACTTTGGAGACCTATGAAAAATTTCAGTTTTTTTTTTTTTATATGCCTCGATATATCGACGATACGATATATCGGCGATATATCGCGATATTTTGATTTTCGATATATCGATTATCGGGTACCTGAAATTCGATACATATCGAATATCGGCAAACGGTCCTCGATGCCCAACACTATATTTTAGACTATCCTTTTTTGTCGTTATGAGAACAGGCCAATAAGAAAATTCGAAAAAACAAAAAAAAAGGAAAATAAAAAGAGTCGTAAGTTTGCAAACCTCAACCGAGCTCGCGACACCTGGACCTCCAAACCATCTCTATACAAATTATAGACCTTTGGTCGTCTGTTTGAAAACCTTTAAATAGGCCGACTTGCTTTTCGTCTCCAGCCCTGAACGGCGTGTCCCTCTGCCGTCAGCGATCGGGTAATGTCGTCCCTCTGAGACGTCAGCAAACAGGTAACGTCGTCCCTCGGCCGACGTAACCAAACGGGTAACTCCAAAACATCAAGCCGTCCGTTTCAAGAAGTACAATTCCGTGTCGTTAACTCTTTGTCTGATTTCGCGTCAATCATTGTGTTGTTTTGGGTCGGACATAAAGAGAAAAACACATGCTCTTCTTTTTTTTTCTTTGCTTCCCGAGTCCCATAAGAAGAAATTGGGCATGCTAGTGATTTGGAGAGGCAAATTTAGTTTTTGGCATGATTTCATGCCAACAAATATATAGTGTGTGAAAAAAGAGTTTGTGTCATGCAACATACAAGTGCATATCCGGCAAACTCAAAAGAAAAGGAATTTATAAACGTCGTGGATGTTCAAAATCTTAAAGGCAAGGAAAAAGAAATATACAATTACTTGCAAGATCACCAAGCTCGTTCTTCAACAGTAAAAAAAAACGTCCTTAGACATCTAGTGCACAGTGTTATACTAGTATTTGAATTTGTTTCTTCATAGAACGTGTCTGATTAGTTCGAAAACATTGTGGCTTTGTGTATTTAATAAGGGTTGTCTAATTTTACATGGGTACAACTTACGTAGGTACCTACATAGAATATCTATGTGTCTACATTTTGCAATGCATCAATTTTACGTTATTTAACGCTATTTGGGGAAATGACGTGCACAAGTATACGAGATTATTAAGTAATCAAACTTATGACGTCCTTGATTGTTAACAAAAACAACCTTAACACGATAAATCTTAATATTCTCGAACAAACTTCAACACTAAGGAAACATTTTGTGAAATTGAGATTTTTCCTTTAGGCCACGAGCCCAAGTCCTTAGTCCTTCAACCTTTGAGCTTTTGGGCCTTGGTCTAAGGACCGTGGGCATTGGGCTATTGTCTTTGTTACTTGGGCATTGGGCCCTGGGCCTTTCCTTGGTCTCTTGTCCTTAGACCTTCTGGCCATTCAGTATTAAAAAATAGACCCGGGACTTAATTCCTCGCCCCTTGGGCGTTGATCCTTAATCTTTCGTCCTCAGGCTGTGGGTTACGAGCCTCGCGCGACGGACCCTAGACCTTCACCTCAAGCCTCGGGCTTTATGCATTGGGCCTTGCACCTTGGACCCTGGGCTTTGGTCCTTTGTCTTAGGTTCATTAGGTCTTCGTCTTTTCTTCTCCGTCCCGTTTTATTTGGTCCTTGGGCTTTGGTCCTTGGTGATAAGTTCTTAGTCTTTAGTCTTTGGTCTTTTGTATTTGGGCCTTAAAGCATAAGACCTCGGACCTTGGGGCATTGGGCTTTGGTACTGGGTCCTTTGATCCTTTGTTCCTAAAGCCAAGGACTTTAGCCTTTAGTCTTTATTCCTTAGTTCATTTGATTACATTATGATGTACCTTTCATTTTCACAGTCTAGATTACTTACATTGAAGATATTTCTCTGTCTCTTATTGTTTTCAATAGTGTTTTATATGGCTAACTTTAATGTTTAATAAATTTCATACTATTAAATACTTTGCGCTTTTTTTTGCGCAATGGTGCTTCATATCATTGCGCCAAAAGATGCGACGTGCTAGTGCTGCATCCTATAGTTCAAATAGCACATTATAGCATCGGATGAAAAGAAGCAAATTGGATTATTTTATTCTATGAAAAGAACAACCTGAAAATTCTTTTGTAGTCAAAAGCTAGGAATTGCTTTTCGCGTCGGCTACGAGAAAAATAATAATCAATGCAGTTAAACCAATGAATTGATTGAGTTCCACTTCTCCAGAGTGCCCAAAAGCTCCGGCCAAAAGAGGTGCGATCCGAGACTTTGGTTCGTATTCTTTCGTACTAAATCCTTAGTCCTTAATCCTTGGACCTTAGTCCTTCGTCTTTAGGCTAGGGCCGGTTTGGCATTCGGAAATTAGATCAGGCCTCGGCCTTTGGCTTTGGTCCTTGGTTTTGGGCCCTTTAGGAGGCGGAGAGGGAGGGGGCGAAAGGGGAAGATGGAGAGAGTGAGAGAGGAGGAGAGGGGGAGAGGGAGGAAAGGGGGGAGGAGGAGAGGTGGAGGCGGGGGACGGGGGTGTTGGGAGAAACTTGCAAATGAAAGTATTGATCCTTTGATGGATATAAAGGTTCCTATAGCACATGTAACCATTAATTCAAATCCCTTTTTCTTAGTCGAGAAGAGGCACATTTGGAGTAAGTGATTGAACGCTCTCCCTAGAGGCTTTCTAACGAATTTCGTGTTTAGATGGAGAATCTATCTCTTCAATTACCTCATGTACCGTGTGTGCGGTTATGCGTAATACTTTCATGATACAGAATGTATGTAACATCGGGTGTACAACTCGTGTACTACGTTTGCCCCAAATTTGGGTCGTCCCTGCATCCTTTTGTAACCCCAGCGGCACTCGAGCATCACGACCTAAAAATGGGATTGAGCAAAGTTTTCCACTATATATATGGTGGTTATATATATATATTTGTGTTGGCTATGTATACATGTATGTTTCTCCTTTATGTATGTTGGTTATACATAGACATATATGTTTCTTTTATATGTATGTTGGCTATATAAATACACATACGTTTCCTCCATATCTATGTTGGCTATGCATGTACACACGTATCTTTTCTTTTTGTATATATTATGTTTATGTACACAAATATCTTTTCTCTTTATATACATTATGTTTGCTTCCCTTCTTGTAGCCTGTTATAGCGTCATAACGGTAAAGACTCCCATTTGCGGACATGTTGACATGGAAATATTGCATTAGTGTGTGTATAGTACTTTATTCTTACGTACTATGTGTTGCACATTTTATATTCTTCTTTCTTCCTACATACTAAGTATTGCACATTTTATATTGTTCTTTCTTCCTACTTACTATGAATTGCACATTTTATGATAGCATTTTGCCATTGTATGCAGACTTGAATTTTATGAGCTTTTAATGCGAGAGCGACACTATTTTCGCACCCGCTGTGATTTCGGTAGAAAACATGTCCTATAAGTCTATACCCTGATAAAACCCTTTACGGATAAGAAACAAGTCAACAACCGAATGTGGTTTAGAATTTCTTCACAAAAATAAAAGCCAAAAAAAAAAAACGGAAAAGGCGTTCCGAGCCGAATTTTTCGTCTGCGTAGAGTGGGATAACCTCATGTTGCCACTTGGGCGTCCGCCGGATGAACTTTCATCCAAACGGCAAACAGTAAACCGCCAGAGAACAAAAATACGATCGTAAAATTCGATCACCGTACGAACTTCATTGTACCAGCTTCATTTTACATAATCATTACGTTTGTACAGGATTTCGAACTAGGAAGCTTCACATGTGGCCAGTTTTACGGCCGCATGAGTTTGTTAATAATTTACGATTCCACGCTTGGACTGAAAGTTTGGAGCATAGCGACCGGCGATTGGGATGTTTCGAAAAATTAGGCGTACGGCGAAAATTTCACTTAATTTGTACGGTTTCGTCCTTTTTCCCAAGTACGACGAGAGATTGTTATTTTGATATTGTACTTTAATATAAAGTTCGAAAATTGAATATACGAGCTGAAAGCTCAAACAAAACGATATGTTTGTTCGCATGTTTGTTTGCAGTTGGTTCACTTTGTTCTGTGAGTGACATGCGACTATGCCGCGTACCTTCGGCCTATCCGACAAGCGGCAACGAATATTTTAGCCACGTGTCTGGTCTTAAAGCCGCGAAAGAGTATTGTTTTCCACGTGGAAGTGGTTTACAAAGAGGTATCGCATTACGTCATAAAATGACTATTATGACACGTTTAATAATGACCTTTGCTGGCTCCGCCGCGTTTCACGCTTCCCTTAATGAAAGCCAACTGTTCAGACACGTGTGCCAATTTCGAGCTGTATTTGACATGCAGTCATGTCGTTAGCGGACGTACGGAGAGGTCACTGATTTGCTGACACGCGTATAGAGTACGAACACGGACGGTAATTTCACGTCGTCTTGCCAAAAATCGCAGCACTAAAACGACAAATATCTAGATTTTATTGCCAGAGGCCTACAGAAGAAGACAGACGAGACTAGATTCTGCAGCCGTTCAGACTCACATTTCTTGGAAATGTCGCGTCTCGTATTATCCACGGGCGGCTTTCGTCTGACACGTGTGTTACAGTCGAATCGTCAAAGTTTGCTGCCGTCACTAACCGTCCACTGCGGTCAAGCTAGGCGTCAGACCTACGCTTGTAGGCCCACGGCCCTACGCACATGCTCGGAGGCATGACCATCAGAGGCGGAAATCGCCACCGTCGAAACCTAATCTCGACGGCAAGCAGGCAGTGACGCTGACTTTGATGATGCTGACGTCATGAACATGGCCCAAGGCTCATCGAGATTTCTTTTGGCGCTACACCGCGAAACGTAATTAGAGTAAATTACTCTAATTCGGTCGCTCGAAATTTTGACTCTATCACATGAAATAGAGTAAATGATTCTAATTGTTTCATTATTTTATTTAAGGTAAAGTTTAATTAGCGTTTTCAATTCTAATATAGGTTCGTTTTAAATAGTGTGGATTACGGATGACCTCCGACCGTGCAAAATTGTACTTTATTAAGTAAAAAAGTACAAATAATGATTTAATACAGGCCGTTCTCATGTAACTGCGTTTTAACAAACGGCGTAGTGCAAACGTCATAGTGACGATAAACTGTACGTTTTTCCAAATTCTGTTCGAATACCTTATTTACAGTAGAGGATATTAGCGTGCTTGTTTTTTTTAGTTTTTGTACTCTAATTTTTTCATTACTCTAATTACGATTCGCGGTGTAGCTGCCAAGAAAGCCGCATATCATAATTATGTACGCATAGGAGAAGGTTAGAAAGAGCGAGAGAAACCACCTTACCGGTCGAGCAAAAAGGTTTTCACATGGAACGCCAGCGTGGCAGTTCCGTAATGGCATACTGTTTTACCGATTCTGATTTCACCCGTTTCCGGATTCTTTAAATTTTACGCGAAAAACGGTCGAGATTCGGCCATTTGTCACATGGGACATATCTTTTTCGTACGTTCACGGCCAAATTTGTCGTTTGCAAATCTTTTGGAGGATTTTTTATGAATGCCGACTTCTGGACGACGATTTGCTGAAACGAAGATCCATTTTCCTGGCGTTCCAAATCCGTTGGAGGATATTACGATTCCTCGCGTTTCTTAAGGCGAGTGGTGCCAGCTCAGGAAGACACGTGTCACGGTATTCTAGCATGGTAAGGAATTAAGGATCGATTTCTTGTATTAGATTTGCGGAAAGAAAACAAACAGCGAACAGTGAAGTAGATGTATCTATACGACCTATGTTCGTAAACGAGACGTAGCGATATCGTACAAAAGTAGTCGATGTACAATTTACACGTGTGAGGAAACATGAAACCGTACAGCACAGTCCTGTAATGTCTACACCGCGAATCGTTATTAGTGTCAAAGTTTAAATAGTGTTGAAGAAAATGTACCGTACTTGATGCTAATAAAGAATTTGATTTTTTTTTTTAAAAAGGTGTATTCTAATTTCGGCGTTAATTATAATTTGGGAACAGCCAAAATGGAATATTCGCCGTACGAATATACACATTAATATATGTATCCGTAAAAAATATTTGAAATCGTACGCCGTCGTGAAATTTAAACATCCGTACATGTCAGGCTAATTTACGTTTCAGACTAATCCCATTTTTTTAGCGCTTGTTCCTAAGCTTAGTTCAAAAGTAGCGTTTTTATGGTAGGCCTTTGGTCGGCGCCTTTATCGTGAGTTGTGTTATGGGCTTTTCATGTGATCTTCTTAGATCGCTACTTTTATCAGCGACCGTCCGATCGTCCGAATGTGACGGTGTGAATAAAAATTTTTGGTCCGAATGTTTTAATTGGTCCGAATATGTCCGAATACAATATGGGTCTTAAGGTCATATTGTATGTTTTGCATACAATAGGCATATTGTATGGGCCTACTTTCACCTACTTTTGAACTATGTTCCTAAGCGTGCGCGTCTGATTTAAATCATTTTTGGTAAAATTTTCACTTGAAAAGGTACATTTATGTACGGTCTGACATCGACCGTACATCACACTATTTAAATATTATACTTTTGGGCTTTACGCTATTTTGTACGTTACCTTAATTAACGTCAAGGAAAAATTAAAAACATGTATCCTATTTGAGGAAAAAAATCAAAATTTTAAGATCCCAAATTTGAGTTATTGACACTAATAACGATTCGCGGTGTACACCGCCAATCTTTATTAGCGTTGTGTACGCTAATTTCGGCACGCTTTTTTTTTTTTAATTCTCAAATAGAGTTATCCACACTATTTAAAAAAAAGTTAATTCCTAATTAGAATAGACGATTTCTTCGAAAATTTCCAAATTCCCAATTAGCATAAACCACGCTAATTATTCGTATACGCTAAAAAAACTTACACGCTAATAACGATTGGCGGTGTAGTGTTCTCTTGACTTTTGTCTTTTTATTACTATTTACTACACCGCGCATCGTTATTGGTGTCAACGACACTAATTTGGGTTCTTAAAATTTTGATTTTTTTCCAAAAATAGTATAGGTGATTTTAATTTTTCCTTGACTATAATTGAGGTTCCGTACAAAATAGCGTCAAGATCGAAAGTACAACAATGTATAATTAGTATGGTGTACGGATGATGTCAGACGTACATATTTGTACCTTTTTCCTTGAAAATATTTAAAATAAATTATAAATTATACGCACATGCATATGAACGTGCGCTGAAAAAATGGGTTCACTCTCGTCGCCAAAAACCTCGTTCGCACACGATCTCCTATAATCGCCTGTTTTGTAGTGTGAACGTAAAATATATTCGCATGTGCGAAGTCATGATGTTACAATTAAAGCAGTGAACTGTTTTTATTTTACACGTCCACGTAAACCGTCTTAAAATTGCGTACTCTTAATTCATGTGATTTTTTACTGTTAAGTTTATATAAACACTATACTATGTATTTTGTCCAATTAGCGTCAATATGTACTCCATTTCGGTACAACGAACGAATATAGCGTAAATGTTTATTCTAATATGGTGCCTATAGGTGATTTCACTCCAAATTATAATTAATGTATACGTTAACAAGGGGTCGAAGTGACAATGGACCACAAATTACAATTAATGAATAAAAATAATTAGAATAAAAAACAACATTTGGCGTTGATGATATTTGGGACGGCTTAACGCCAAATGCGGACAATCCACAAAAAAATGGATCCCTTATTGAACGAATCTCATTCATCCATTTTTTTTTGTTTTTCTAGGGATCTGACGCTGCGTCGTCATTTTGTCAAACAAACACATTCTCATCCGTTTCATGAAGAAGCAGGCGAAAATACCGCCGCCACCTTCGTTTCATTTCCATGGAGTCGAGGTCGCATGTGTCGGCTCCTTCTTCCTCTGCATATGTTGCGTCACTCCATTTACCTTTCATTGCCTCCGCCCCTCTTTCACGCTCCCTTTTTTTCCGAACATACCTATGCTCATCTCCCTCTTTTAATTTTGAAAGTTTTTTAAAATGTGCTCTCTCTCGTTTATGCCCTCTCCCTTCACCTCTCTCTCTCCCTCTCAATCTATCTCCATTCCCTCTCCCTTTCCCTCTCCCTCCCCCCTCCCTCTCCCTCTCTCTTTCCCTTTATCTCTCCTTCTCACCCTCTCGATCTGCCGCACTATCTCCATTCCCCTATTCCTCTCCCTCTCCCCACTCCCTCGATCTGCCGCTATCTCTCCCTCCCACTTTCCCTCTCCCTTCCACACTCTCTCTCCCTCTCCCTCTCCTTCTCGCCCTCCTCATCTGCCGCATTATCTCCCTCCCACTCTCTCTCTCCCTCTCCCCTTCTTCGATCTGCCTCTATCTCTCCCTCTCCCTTTTACCCTCTCTTTCCCTCTCCCTCCCCTCTCCCTCTCCCTCTCTCTTTCCCTCTCCCTTCCCTACTCTCTCACATTCCATCTCCCTTTCCCTTACCCTCTCCTTCTTACCCTCTCGATCTGCTGCACTATCTCCCTTCCCATATTCCTCTCTCTCTCCCCACTCCCTCCATCTGCCTCTATCTTTTCCTCTCCCCTTCCCTCTCCCTTCCCCTCTCCCTCTCCCTCTCACCCTTTAAACTGTCGCACTCTCACCCATTATCTCATACTCTCCCTCTCCCTCACCCTCTCAGGCTGCCACCTCTCCCATTCCCTCATCCTCTCCCTTTCACTCTCCCTCCCCCGTTCAAATTATTTTACTCTCTAACCCTCAATCTCCTTCTTCCTCTCCCATTTCCTTTTCCCTACACTCAAAATCATGTGGTTTCTCCTTCCCTTTCTCCCTCTCCCATATACTCCCCTGTCTCCCTCTCTCGTTTACTCCCCCATTAAAATTACACATTAATGTCATTAATTTTTATAACTAACTCCACTGTTGTTTTTTTTTCTTGGTTGAAGGCACGGGATTTTATTTAGTTAGTTGATTGTGATTGAGGAACAAATACACAGATTGCGGGAATGTCATGGAGTTATCTTTGCTCCATTTAATATTAGTACTTCCAAACGCATTTCTACATGAGTTAGAGGAGGTTATTAGAATATCATTTGTTACAAAGGATAATTTATATGTGAAACTGTGAGACCTCCATAAGTTCTCAAAGTGGACAGCTTCCAAGAAGCCTCTAGGATAACCCTGACCCCTTTGTGTTTCAGCAAGAACAACTGCCACTCTGGCAGACAAAAACTTTGACTTACTTCACCCCTGAGAAGGCAAGAATCCGTTGAGTCGATAGCAAAAAGAATCTCTGAATTTGCTCCCATGAGTAGTAAGTTATGGAGGGTCAAAGTTGACCTTTTGTACTGAAGCTCTCTGGGAGAGAGGGTCCTATCTCCTAATTTTTCTAAGTCCTATCTCTCTCACAGACTCTATCTACTGATGTACGGAGCCAATCAGATTACACTTCCATACACAAAAGTACAACTGCCGGTGAACTTTCTGTACGAACATTGTACGACATGGCCTAAATGTCGACACGGGGTATATCTCAATTCACTCCCTTAATCCTCGGAGATGCCGCGATCCAATGTCATTTCGCCACGTGTCATCCGATGTGGCGATGACCAAGAACCGCCGAAATCCTCTTCCGCGATCTCGGCGTTTAATTCCGGCCGTCTGATTAAATTCACATTTAATCGTAGCCGTAATAAATACATGCGCGCTATTCGTTTCGCTTAAGAAATAAATGCGCGGTATTTGTTTCTTATCCGTACTGTAATCCGTACTTTTACATTAATGGATCTATGTCTTCCGTAAACAGTTTCAGTTATATGAATAATCCTACGTGTTAATGTTTAGGTAAGTATCAAACCCTTTAGTACGTAACACTAGGTCTAGACTTAACGGATAAGGCTACCGGCTACCGGCAACTTACCGTCCGGCAGGTACCAAGATCAAATCCTGGAGGTATCACATATACTTTTAGTAAATAAACCCCAAATGGTAAATAAACTAATATTTATATCACGTAAACCTCTGGATAGCCTAGGTAGCCATGGCTCTAGCTTCCTCTCCAATTTCTCAGTGACTGCGAAAAGTTTGAGAGTTGGAGAGAGAAGTTAGAGGTAGACTGCCTCGGCTTCTTTCTATATTTCTATTCAAACCTAGAAAATACTTTAAAAGACCATTAATTTCTACACTCCCCTTATTTTCTTGTCAATCTTTAATTTCAGACCACACTTCTCCCTGCAGAAAATTAGCTTAAGGGAAGGCACAGGTTTGGTCATCATATCTGCTACCCTCTCACTATCTGGTCGGTACTCTAAACTGATTATTTTGTTTTCTACTTTCTCTCTAACAAAGTTGAGTCTAATGTCCATGTGTTTGGCTTTAAAATGATGTTTACGATTGGCAAAAATAGCGATTGCTGCCTGATTATCACAAAATATTTTCAGCACACCACTCTTAAGGTGACTAAGCTCACCAAGCAAAGACTTGACCCACATCAATTATTTTACAACAGAGCAAGAGGCCATATACTCAGCCTCCATGGTGGACTGAGCAATAACTTTTTGTTGTTTGCTACTCCAACAGCAAGCCCCATCACCCACATATAATACATATCCAAAAGTGCATCTCCTCATCGGAGCATCACCATAACTGGCATCACTCCAAGTAGTGATGTCAGTATTCTCCCCACCCAAATGCAACCATAGATCCCTAGTTCCAATCAAATATATAAGGACTCTCTTAGCTGCCTCCCAATCCCTCTTAGTGGGAGCATTTAGACTTCTACTCAGCACTCCTACAGCTGCAGCTAAATCCGGCCGGGTACAGTTCATAAAATAGATTAGACTTCCCACTACTTGCCTGTAAGGAATAGTCTGCATGAAATTATGTTCTTCAGGAGATAATTCCTCATCTAAGACTATGACTCCTTCTTCCTCACTCCCCTCATTTCCTTTCTTCAACTCCATTAAAGTTGTACAACTACTAGTTTTATCCATGTGAAATTTTTCAAGCATGTTCCCTATTGCTTTTTTTTGATTCAATCTTATAATCTTTCTTTTTCAGTCTCTTTCTACTTGAATTCCGAAAATGTATTTTGCTTCCCCCATATCCTTTATTTCAAATCTCCCCTTAAGATCGGTTTTTAGTTTATTAATTTTTTCCATTGATTTACTTAAAACAAGCAAATCATCAACATAAATTGCAATAAATATAAAACCTTCCTCATCTTCAAAAACATAGATTGAGTGATCTGAGCTGATCCGGATATATCCTAGACCGATAAGAAACTCATCAAGCTTCTTATTCCACTGTTGAGGCGCCTGTTTCAAACCACAAAGAGATTTAATCACCTGGCATACTTTACTCTCCTCTCCTTCCTCCACAAATCCTTCGGGTTGTCGCATGAAGATCTCCTCTTCCAATTCTCCATGCAAGAAGGTTATCTTGATGTCCATTTGGTGGACCTCCATGTCTTCCGCTGCTGCTAGACTTAGAAGTATGCGGACGGAGGGAAATCTGACGACCGGAGCAAATGTTTCTTCGTAGTCAATTCCCTCCTTTTGTGTAAATCCCTTTGCCACTAATCTGGTCTTGTAGCGCTCGACTGTGTTATCTGAGTTCAGTTTTAATTTGAAAACCCACTTACAACAGATTGGTTTTCGGTTAGGTGGACAATCCACCTGCTCCCAAGTATCGGCTGCCATAATTGAGGCCATCTCCTCATTGATGGCTGTCTTCCACCGGTTTTTTTTCTGGACAAGTCATCGCCTCTCCATAAGTCCGAGGTTAATCTTGATGAGATAGTTTTGTTACCTTGTTATTAACCTGTTTTTCTTGCAATCTTTTGCTACTTCTCCTCCCCCCCTCAAAATCTGAGGTCGGATAGATGGTTCTCGTGGATTCTTTCGAACAATCTCGGCTTCTCCTCTATCCATTAATTCCGAATCAATTTCCACCATGTCTTCAGCTTCGGGAAGAGTTGTCACTGGAGTTTCCACAGCCGAGTCCTTTTCGGTCTGATTTGTACCTGCAAGAATGTCATCTTCTCTAAAATGAGGATAGTTAGGAAGCTTAAAGTCATCGGAATTTTCTGACTCAAATCTGATTTCTACTAACTTTGTATACTTGAAGGGATCCACAGACTTTCCTTCATCCATGACTACTAGATGCTTTACTAAGATTATATCTTCCCTTTTTAGATCATAAACTCTATATCCTTTAACATCCTCATCATATCCTGACAAGTATCCCGGTTTTCCTTTAGGATCTAGCTTCCAATTAGACCGATCTCTATCTAGACTGAATACTTGACTGCCGAAAACCTTTAAGTGAGATTTGTCTGGTTTCCGGCCTGTCCATCTCTCATAAGGTGTTTCATCGTTTATAGCTGAAGTAAGAACTCTATTTTTGAGGTAATTAGCACAGTTCATTGCTTCTGCCCAAAAACTTTTTCCTATCTTCTTATCCGACAACATACTTCTAGCACTATCGATTAGTGTTATATTTAACCTTTCAGCTACCCCATTCTGTTCCGGGTTTTCTAAAACTGTCTTTAGGTGTTGGACCCCATCTTCCCTTAGAAAATCCTCAAACTGGTTAGAAGTATACTCTCCACCATTGTCACTCCTTATTCTCTTGATTGGAGTTTCATGGAGGTTTTTGCTCCATACTTTATATTGTCTAAAACAATCCTGAGCTTCAGACTTGTTTTTCAAAAAATACACCCGGGAATACCGAGACCAATCATCAGTGATAGTCATCATAAATCTCTTCCCCCCCGGTGAGGGCACTTTAGCCGGTACCCAAATATCTATGTGTACTAGATCTAAAAAATTTTCTCCCTTATAGGTGGTTGTTTTAGGAAAGGGTAATCTATGTGCTTTACCTTGAGCACATCCACTACAATCACTTATATTATCACTCTCACTGAACTGAATCCCTTCCACCACTCCCATCTTTTTCATCTCTCTTAACTTATCTAGATTCACATGCCCAAGCCTCTTATGCCACATCATAATATCATGAACACCAGCATAATAAAGTTTCTTCGTTTCATTACTTCAAATCAGCCTAAACATCCCATGGCTACCTTCTCAGCAATGAAATAGACATCCTCCTCAAAACTAGCATTAAAGACTCCTTCCCTAGTGCTAGTAAAAAAACCCTTATCATCTAATACAGATGTAAAGATGAGGTTTTTGTTCAGCTCCGGAATAAACAATACAACGGAGAATGTTACTATGGATGTCTTTCCTTCTACTAACACTTTCAGATCTACCGATCCTACAAGAGTAGTGGTGACTATCCTCCCATCCCCGTACTCTATCTCTACGGTGAGAATCTTTCTTATCTTAGTGAACAGGTGCCTATCCTTACACATGTGCATGGAGGCACATGAATCTATAATCCAGCCTGCTTTACTTTTCAATCCATCGTAAGCACATTTCTGCCTTCTTGGAATTTCGACCTCGTTTTTCGCCTCCAACTCCTCATCCAAAAGAAGCTCATCGTCCTCGTCCTCGGATTCCGCCTCATGTACCTGTGTCACAAGGGCCTTTTTCTTTCCTCTCGGGGTTCCACCAATCTGCCCCTCCTTTAACGGAAGCTCGGTTAGCTTAGTGCACTCTGCCATATAGTGCCCCAGTTTCTTTCAAAAATGACATTAACCTTTGGGAGCCCTTCGCTCGAACTCGTCGCCCTGATTTTTCTGCTCCCTTCCCCCATAGTCTCAATCGTATTCTCCCGAACGAGAATCATCCCTACCACTGAGTTCCATATCCACCTTGAGTCTGGCAAGTCCTGCACACGGTTGACTATGTTTTCGAACTCATCGGGTAACTTCATCAGTAAACAGTTAACCTTTTCTTTTTCGCTAAAATATTTTCCGGCACTCTCTAACTCTATGAAGAGTGTAGCAAGCTCATTGCAAAAATCCAACATTTTCTCCCCTTTGTATACATATTCCTTAACTTTCTAATCAGCCAAATGTTGTTGCTGAATCGTACTACTTCGGTACATCTCTATGAGAGCCATCCATAGATCGGATACCCTTTCTACCTGCGAATGAGAACATGCAAGTCCTTGAGTAAGATGGCGTAAGATGAAGTGCTTTGCCGCCATATTGTTGAAATCCAAGGTTTTAGTATCATTCTCCTCATTCCTCGGAATAGGTGACATGAATGCTGAACTAGTTACTATTGGTGTGGTCGTCTCCTTCTCCGCTCCTTTGTCCACCACCTCTCCTTCCTTTGTCTCCTCCGTTGAAGATGGACCTGCTTTCTTTGTGAATCTACTTCCTTCAAACCCTGGAGGAATTCCAAGACTTGATGGACGCCCCAATCGTCCACTCACTATCCCCCAAAACCTTTTTTCGCATAGAGCTCCTATCATCATACTTTCCCAGTATATGAAGCCAGTTCCATTAAAGATTGGTACCCTAGAGGGTGGGCCCATAACCTGAAACTCTGAGACCTCCATAAGTCCTCAGAGTGGACATCTTCTAAGAAGTTTCTAGGATAACCCTGACCCCTTTGTGTTTCAGCAAGAATAGCTGCCACCCTGGCAGACAAAAACTCTGACCAACTTCACCTTTGTGAAGGCAAGACTCCCCTGAGTCGATAGCAAAAAGAATCTCTGAATTTTCTCCCTTGAGGAGTAAGTTACGAAGGGTCAAAGTTGACCTTTTGTACAGAAGCTCTCTGGGAGAGAAGGTTCTATCTCCTAATTTTTCTAAGTCCTATCTCTCTCACAGACTCTATCTACTGATGTACGGAGCCAATCAGATTACACTTCCATACACAAAAGTACAGCTGCCGGTGTACTTTCTGTACGAATATTGTATGACATGGCCTAAATGTCGACACGGGGTATATCTGGATTCGCTCCCTTAATCCTCGAAGATGCCGCGATCCAATGTCATTTCGCCACGTGTCATCCGATGTGGCGATGACAAAGAACCGCCGAAATCCTCTTCCGCGATCTTGGCGTTTAATTCCTGCCGTCCGATTAAATTCACATTTAATCGTAGCCGTAATAAATACATGCGCGGTATTCGTTTCGCTAAAGAAATAAACGCGCGGTATTCGTTTCTTATCCGTACTCTAATTCGTACCTTTACATTAATGGATCTATGTCTCCCGTAAACAGTTTCAGTTATATGAATAATCCTACGTGTTAATGTTTAAGTAAGTATTAAACCCAATAGTACGTAACACTCGGTCTAGACTTAACGGATAAGGCTACCGGCTACCGAGAGCTTCCAGTCTAGCAGGTACCAAGATCAAATCCTGGAGGTATCACATATACTTTTAGTAAATAAACCCATAATGGTAAATAAACTAATATTTATATCCCGTAAACCTCTGGATAGCCTAGGTAGCCATGGCTCTAGCTTCCTCTCCAATTTCTCAGTGATTGCGACAAGTTGGAGAGAGAAGTTAGAGGTAGACTGCCTCGGCTTCTTTCTATATTTCTATTCAAACCTAGAAAATACTTTAAAAGACCATTAATTTCTACAATATGGGCGATGTACATTTCGTTCATGTAGACTAATATTTTATTTAATTTTGAAAATAGGTTGGTTGTACATATTGTAGTCTTTTTACGGTGAACCTCTTTGTCATTCTTAGGCGAAAAGGATTGAATCTATTTCCAAGTGTTTTAATGTTAGATTTTTATAATTGTAATTCATTTTTATGTTGTTGCAATGGCGGGTGCTGTGATTTTAATTCTACATGTTTTGTAAATGTTGTTGGTTTTTGGAAACCTTTAGTCCTCTCTATATCACATTGCTATGTTGCCATGCTGCGCTGGTCACACCGCAGACATAGCAGCATGTATGAAAAAGATATTGTGCTGCCATGCTGCGCTGGTCACATCGCAGCCATAGCAGCTTGCGTACTAAGTACTAAGAGTATTGAACGTACGGAATTGGACTTCAAGTGACGCGAAGAAACATAGACGAAAGTGTTGAATGTGTTGGAGAAATGGACGGCGGATCGCGAAGCGATCCGATGATTAACATTCGAAATGATTTAAATTGTATGTCGCTCGTACGAAACATAATGCGGCGGTCAACATGTGATGAATTGGACGCCACCGGAGCTACGGACGGCAGCGCCGTCAGTTTGGTGAGGGACGCGAAATCGCGTCCATCACATGATATTTATTTTGGACGGTCCTGATTCGTTTGACGGAATTCGTACGACGTGTAAATATTTAACAATGTTTTGTCTTGTGTATTTAAATATTAGTGTAGATCTCAGGTACACTCACATTAATAGAGGTAGTTGATTGATTACGTACGGCTGGTATGCCCCGTACAGTTAGTAGTAAGCTGTATTGTATATTTGTTGGACTTAGTCATTTCTAGACTTAGGAACTTTTTGGACAGAAACTGTTTCTGTTCCTTTTTGGGAATTTCATCTGAGAATTGCTCTCAATTTTAATGGCATAATTATCTGGAATTTTGCATGTGTGTTCCTTATTGTGTGGGAAATATTGTGGCAAATTTGCAGACCTATTGTGTGTCTTATTTGCTTGGGGCTTCATTGTGAAGTTGGTCAGATTTAACAAAGTTCTGGCAGGCTGTTTTTTCTGCAACTTTGACTGAGTGTTGTGATTATTCGGTTTGGTATTATTATATGAAATTTGGTGGGAATACTAAGTGGAGTAGGAAATATCTAGTTGAGTAGTTTCAGCTTGGTTTTGTTATTCTGTAGAATTCTGAGTCGAACCAAAGGAGGCTGTTTTGGGGTAGTCTGTGGTGCTTCCGATGGTATATTCATGGCTGAAAAGGGCTATGAACAACAGGTTATGGGCCCACGCCCATGGCTACCCATTTTGGATGAATCAACCCTGCCCATATTTGATGGTTCTAAATATTACTATTGGAGGAGTATGATGGAGAGCTACTTCAAGTCGAGGATGCTAATAGAATGTGGATATCAAAAGACTTCCGTGTATCAGTGGATGAGCAGTGTCACAAAAATAGTTGAGAATAAGTATGATGGAGGTAGTATGATGAATTACTGTATTGGGTTACAAATATTGTTTGTAGAAAATGAGATTGCAGGTGGAAACTTTACAAATGCTCAAAAGGCTTTTGTGTTTATGAAAGAATTACCTAAGGAATATAGGTGTGCTTTAGATAGATTAAAACAGGTTGATAAAAATGATTGGAACTTACTATTAGCAATCAGGTGTGTTTTAGAAGAAGATGCCAATAATGAGGCTCTAAAGATTAGGGGGAATGAGGACATACTTTCAGGGTATGTCCTCTATATAAAAGTGCATGTCTAACAGGAAATTTCAGAGAAGGGTGGGACAACAACCAAGTTCAGCCCCCTATACAAAGGCAACAGAATGCATTTACTGATCCGAGGAAATATTGTGAAGATAAAAGGGTTACACCTTCTTTCGAGAAATTTGTTTATTTGCCGACCGTCATTTTTGGAAATATGGAGAACGAGGACAGAGGGGGGGGGAATAATTGTCACCGAAGATGGTGTGGAGGAAAAAGAGACAGAAAATGACGCGGTTTTTGAAACTTTTTCTGGTGACAGATTGGTGAATGAAAAATGCTTACAAAAGGGAGAGTTAAGTGAAGTAAAAGGAGTGGGAGGAAAAGATGGGGAAGTGATAGTGGAACAGAAAAATAATGTGGATGTGGAATTTAAATACCTTAGAGAAGATGAGAGGAAAAATGTTCAGATTATTGGGGTAAGAGAGGGAGTTTGTAATTTTGGAAAACAAAATAAAAATGCAAAAATTGGAAAAATAGGAAAAGAAACCCGGAAGAAGAGATTAGTGAAGAAAAAGGCAGGAATTAGAATTCATGACATTAAAAGGGTAGAAAACGGTAACAAAGATGTAAACTTACATAAAACACAAAAATTCATTAAGAAAACAAAGAAAACAGGCAATAGAAGAAAACATGTTCCGAAAGTGGTTAAAAGAAGACGGCGTGAAAAGTAAGTTTACGGAGGTGACTACCATTAAAATTCTGTAATATATGTAAAATTTCGAATTTTGCATTTTGTTTTTTTTTTTAATTAGTTGAAAATAAAGTTTAATTTTAGAAGACTCAAGAAGAGACAACGGTAGCAATGGTTTTTGGAGAGGACGCATTTTTGGAAGAAATGGCAGAAGAAAGCTGGAGCTGTAACGCAGCTGGAGCAGTGGTGAATCGGCAAAAGCAATTCGCGTCGCAACGCACCAACGCAGCGCAGCGGAAGCAATGGTGACGTTTGAACGAAAGGGAAAAATGGAAGAAATTGGTAGGTACGAAAAGGTACAGTTATTTTTAACAAGCGACATATTTCATTCTGGATGCACGAAACTAAATTTTCGGGGGAGTGTTGTTTTGAAAAGTCAGTTTCATGAGGGCGTGTCGTTTCGTGCGTACAAAATGTTTTCGTGGGTACAGTATAAGATTCTAATGCTATCTTGATTTAGGGTTTTTTTTCGAATGGATCTGCGAATTGGGGGAGTAATGGTACTAATTGCTTGGGATGTACGGAATTAGTTGAAGCAGTGGTAACGTTAGCGGAAGCGATGGTACCGGTTGAGCAAAAAAGAAGAAGGGGAGGATGTGGACTTAGTGGATGAGAGAGTTTAAAGGTTTGGGGGAGTGTTGGTTTTTGGAAACCTTTAGTCCTCTCTATATCACATTGCTATGCTGCCATGTTGCGCTAGTCACACCGCAGACATAGCAGCATGTATGAAAAAGATATTGTGCTGCCATGCTGCGCTGGTCACATCGCAGCCATAGCACCTTGCGTACTAAGTACTAAGAGTATTGAACGTACGGAATTGGACTTCAAGTGACGCGAAGAAACATAGACGAAAGTGTTGAATGTGTTGGAGAAATGGACGGCGGATCGCGAAGCGATCCGATGATTAACATTCGAAATGATTTAAATTGTACGTCGGCCATACGAAACATAATGCGGCAGTCAACATGTGATGAATTGGACGCCACCGGAGCTACGGACGGCAGCGCCGTCAGTTTGGTGAGGGACGCGAAATCGCGTCCATCACATGATATTTATTTTGGACGGTCCTGATTCGTTTGACGGAATTCGTACGACGTGTAAATATTTAACAATGTTTTGTCTTGTGTATTTAAATATTAGTGTAGATCTCAGGTACACTCACATTAATAGAGGTAGTTGATTGATTACGTACGGCTGGTATGCCCCGTACAGTTAGTAGTAAGCTGTATTGTATATTTGTTGGACTTAGTCATTTCTAGACTTAGGAACTTTTTGGACAGAAACTGTTTCTGTTCTTTTTTGGGAATTTCATCTGAGAATTGCTCTCAATTTTAATGGCAGAATTATCTGGAATTTTGCATGTGTGTTCCTTATTGTGTGGGAAATATTGTGGCAAATTTGCAGACCTATTGTGTGTCTTATTTGCTTGGGGCTTCATTGTGAAGTTGGTCAGATTTAACAAAGTTCTGGCAGGCTGTTTTTTCTGCAACTTTGACTGAGTGTTGTGATTATTCGGTTTGGTATTATTATATGAAATTTGGTGGGAATACTAAGTGGAGTAGGAAATATCTAGTTGAGTAGTTTCAGCTTGGTTTTGTTATTCTGTAGAATTCTGAGTGGAACCAAAGGAGGCTGTTTTGGGGTAGTCTGTGGTGCTTCCGAGGGTACATTCATGGCTGAAAAGGGCTATGAACAACAAATGTTAAGCGATACAATTGATGAAGTGCGTGGTCATTGTTAACTATTTTCGTTGTCACACATGTGATTGTTTTTCTCACTCTATTTTTTTGAATATGTCACATTATTTTCATTTTATTATTTATATCAGTCAATCTCCATTTTTTTCTATGTCTCTCTCTCCCTTATGGTACTCAGCGATGAGATTGTCTCGTCACTGAATGGTTTTTTTTTATTATTATGCCTGTCAACGACGAGAATTCCTCGGTGATGAATTGCATTTTTGATTTTTCACCATTCAGCAAAAAAACTGAGTCAAATCAAGGTCTTATGGTACTCAGCGACGAGACAGTCTCGTCGGAACGAGACTATCCCGTCGCTGAATGGTATGTTTTTCTATCCTGCCAGTCAACAACGACAATTCCTCAGTGCTGAATGGCATGTTTCATTTTTCACCATTCAGCACAAACACTGAGTCAAATGAAGGTCTTATGGTACTCAGCGACGAGACTGTCTCGTCGCGACGAGACTATCTCGTCGCTGAATTGTATTTTTTTCTATCCTGCAAGTCAACAACGACAATTTCTCAGTGCTAAATGACATGTTTCATTTTTCACCATTCAGCACAAACATTGAGTCAAATCAAGGTCTTATGGTAGTCAACGACGAGACTTTCTCGTCGCGACGAGACTATCTCGTCGCTGAATGATTCTTTTTTCTATCCTGCCACTCAACAAGGACAAATCGTCAGTGCTGAATGGCATGTTTCATTTTTCACCATTCAGCACAAACACTGAGTCAAAACAAGGTCTTATGGTACTCAGCGACGAGACTGTCTCGTCGCTGAATGGGAGAATGATACTCCAAACATAGAAACGATTTTACACCGTCATTATAAATACATTTCATCCACATTTTTGGCCATTCATGTATCATAAACAATATGAAAACAAAAAAAATGAAAGAGGGATATATAATATTCATCGTCAAAGAAAAAAATACAATGTATACTGCATACTGCAGTAAAAGAAAAGTAAATGTATTAACCTATCAAAAAAACCTAAAAAAAAATATTACAAAAAAATCCACACTATTAGTAAAAAGTTTTGCGAACGGCCCATAATCCATTTTACCGCCATTCCTAATTAAACCACCTCTCTAAAAAGTGCCTCATAATCACTGTATTCCTTCAAGTCTTCGTCATGAATGGCTTCATCATCTTGAATGTCGGCCTCTTGAAGGAGTTGGAGTAAATCTCGTGTGGGAGCCGAAGGAGGTGGCACCTCATCGCCATCGAAATGATTTCGCCATTTCATTATTATGACTTGCAAATCTTGCGTAAGCATGCTCTCCTCCCATTTGCCATCCTTTAATGACAATCCACACTGGTGAGGAAGTTCTCCGGCTGTAAGTTCTAC
>JBBHKE010002516.1:0-13095 GCA_037447655.1 Zygnema cylindricum | reverse complement strand
GAAACATCACTTCAAAGCTAAGCATATGGATATTAGACTAAGCTTTGTTAGAGAGAAGGTAGAAAAAAAAATAATTAAACTGGTTCATAAAACTGATAGAGAAATGATTGCAGACACGATGACAAAACCAGTGCCTTCCCCTAAGTTTATTTATTGTAGAGAAAACTGTGGATTAAAATTGAAAAGTGACTAGGAATTTAGAGCCTGTTGAAAAGAGGTAATTAATAGTTCACTTCTCTATTTTAGTTTTGCTTTAAAGAAAGAGAGTGAGGATCAAAGGCGCGCCATGGCTGTCGCTATATTGAGAAAGTGGCAGATTTTGAAGTAAAGTATATTTTACTAAAATGTTGCGTAGGTCTAGATTTGAACTTGCGACCTCTAAATTTTCTATAGCCGAGCGCCTTAACCATTAAGGCGCTAGGAAACGATTCACGTGACGGGTTTCAAAATTATATAAACATTAACGCGACAGCTAATTAACAGCAGACTAACGAAAAGGAGCAATTCATGCATGTACACTTATCTGAACCGTGTAAAATATGTTTTGATCGGACGTCCGACATTGTAGCCGCCACGCGAAGTGAGATTTTGGCGTCATTTGGAGATAGCGTCACGCGGTGCCACGTGGCGCCACATTATTTGATACCGGAGAAGATGGGAGGAGGAACCATGGCTCGCGATTACACAAGTGTCACCTTGTAGACCATGTCGTACAATGGTCGTACAATAAGTCCATCTCCTATTGTACCTTCTTGTACTATATAGTGTTTCTATTGGACTAGGGTTTAGTAGTAGGTAGTCGTGAGTAGGCAGACCAAGACTTAGTGAGATTTAGGTACCTCTCTCTAAGAGAGCTTGTAACTATAAAGGTCATCTTTGACCAGCCATAACTTACTGCTCAGGGGAGCAAATCCAGTGATTCTTTTTGCGTTTGACTCAAGGGAGTCTTGTCCTAACAGGGTTGAGGGTGGTCAGAATATTTGTGTGCCTGGGCGGCACTTATTCAGTGGGAAAGTGGAAGGGGCAAATATTATCCTAAAGGCTTTACATAGGCTGCTCATTGTGTGGGTCAATGGAGACCACAGAATTTCAGAGCCATTTCAAGATTGAGCGACGACATTAAACAAGTAAGTGAGTGGGTGAAACATGGGAAGTGATAGAGTGGAGTAAGAGTTAGTAAAAAAAACATACCAATTAGCGTTATTTTTTTCTTAACAATGCCCGTGTGAGCCTCATCAGTTGCTCTCGATCTGCTCTTATTTGTTCTTGTTGAGCCACTACTTGTTGAGTGAATGCAGTGATTATTAAAGGGAAATCCTCTCCTTTTGGTGGTGACGGTGGCCTAATCGGTGGCGGAACCCTTTGTATTTCCCATAGGCAAGGGTGTGGCACTTCGATATTGGGAACTTTTGCAATATCGTCGTACGAGCATCTCGGAGAGGAAGTACCTCGGGAGTTACTAGACAATATTTTAGAATGTTTTATAGCCGGGGATCCCACGGATGATGATGATGTAGCAACTCCGGGACATTCATCCGAAAACCGTCTTCCCCACAAACAACCCACGTTAATCGGGGATCATCCAAATCAAATTGCCTTATGTGGGCAAAGGTCGAGCCTCGGTCCTCAAGCGAGATAAACAACCATGTTGGATGTGCGGTGACATCGGGGGGGATGTCACGAATTTGCGGAAAAGGATTCGCTTCCGGGTTTAGGGGTCGGGGTTCACCATACCTCCAATGTTCCGGCCATTCGGCAGCCGGAATATAATGTTCGGGTCGAGGCACGAAGCTGTCCATTTCCTCCCCTCCCGTGGGAGGAGGAAAAAACCGATCGGGATGCTTAACCGGGTATGGAGGTTGAGGATGTGGTGGAGCCATTATAATGGCTCTCTCACTATTCGGCGTGGGAGGCGCCCCGAACACGTCGTCGTCATCAAATTCCTCCTCACGTTGTTTTTCCTCACTATCCAGGGTTTGTTCGTCCTCGGTGGGGGGATCATCCTCGTTTTTCCACACCACGATGTCGGTGGGTTCCAAAATTTCGGGTTCGGGCTTGTCTTCCAGCGGTTCTTCACCATCCTTGATGCTCTCGTCGCTATCCGAAGACAAGGGGACGTATAATTCGTCATTGTCATCTTTCACTTTACGCTTACCCTTTGTTCTCTCCTTCTTCTTAGCAATCTTTGTCCGTGCGTCAATCCCCCCACCTTTCTAGACGGTCACCTCTCCCCCCACTCTTTCCTCCACAGTCTCACAAAACCCTATTAGTTTTTTTTTATTATCCTTCTTTTTGTACCTAATCTTCCCCTAAGCTCACTCGACCCACCCTCTTCAACCGTCGCCTCCTTTCCCTTTCTTTCCTCTCTCAACTCTGTCTTCCCCTCTCTCTCTTCACTCAACAGCTTCTCTTCCCTAAAACCCCCACCTTTTTCCTCCTCGTCGCCCTCATCATTAAGTATTAATTTTCTTTTTATTTTTTTACATTTTTTCCCTACCTTTTCCCGTGCCTCACTTCCCTCACCCTCTTCTACCGTCGCCTCTGTCTTCCCCCCGTCTACACCCATTACCGTCTTTCCACCCTCCTCCTCTAATGGAATTTTTTCTCCCATACTCATCTTACTTTCTACCGCCTCCCCCTTCCTCACATCTACCGATTCACCCCTTTCCTCCCTTCCCTCCTCCGGTAAAATCCCCTCCTTTGCTACCTCGTCCAAATTTGTCTCTTCCCTTCCTCCCCCAACCGGTGTCAATCCTTCCACCTCTACCACTACTCTCACCTCCCTTTCATGCTCCCTCCCATCCGACGGCACCCAACCGATTTGTAGCGAAGTGGCCGCCTCCCTTTCTCTCGCTAATTCCTCCACGGTACCCCTTACTCCTATCACGGTTTCCGCGACATCTCTTTCCCTCTCTTCCCCCCTCGGTGTTTGCCTTTCCCTTGTGGGGTTTTCTCCCCCCACTCTATCCCTTCATACCTCTTCCCTTTGTACTATTGGCCGACTTCGTAGATTATGCCAAGGTAATGGAGGGTAGCGACGACGATACAGCAAGACACTACGCTGTTGCCTATACGACTACACCGTGAATCGCTATTAGCGTACATGACGCTAATTGGGGTACCCCTTTTTTTGGGGCAAATTCTCAAATAGAATAAAGTACGCTAATTGTTTTTGCACGTTATTTGAGGTACCCCGCTCAATGCGGTTCATAATTGTAATTTAGGGTCCTTTTAAATAGTGTGGTGTACGGACTGTCAGATCCGTACTTTTTCGTATATTTTTAAATATAAAAGTACAGAAAAAATATAAACGACGTCGCGCAAGCACGAAAATATGCTCTAAAAAAAATGGGCGAAAGAGGTCGGTAAGAAAACGCGTTCCCATTTGTTCGAATGTCGTTGGCATGGTTGGCCGTGTGAACACTGGACATGCGTGTAGGTTAAAAGTTTCGGAATTTTTCCGTAAAATAGTCTAACTGTGTGATGTGTGACCCTGTCGTTATAACCGCCTACCTTAACTGTTTACGTTGTCACTGTAATTAAGGGATTAAACATAATTAGGGTAAACTTTAATTCTATTTCGGGACAACGACATATTTAGCGTCAATGTACGCCCTAGTTGAGTCAAAAGTGAAAAATGACTGTCAAATAGGGTAGGTTATGACATTAAAATGGGTGTCAAATCAGAAATGCACACATAATAGAGTAATTAAAAAAAAAACAATTAGAGTTAAAGTACAACATTTGGCGTTGGTGATATATGTCTTGGGGTAACGCCAAATGCAGACTGACCCCAGAAAAAAGATTTCTTTTCGACAAATCAGAGCCATTCTAGTTTTTTTTTTTCGTTTGTTGTCAAGCGTGTCTTCCCGTTTTTTAATTTTTTACAGCGTTGAAAGTCTTGAATTTTTTACAGCGTTCTTTCAACAAGACGCACATCATCGTCGCCTCTCTTCTCCCTTGTCCATGGTTTCCATTCCGGTTGATTTTTTACTAATTGCAATACCAAGAACAAATCAGGCGTGGATGTCAACACGTTAAGGGGTTCCTTCTCAATCTGCCATACGTTCCACTTTTTCTGATTCTCATTTTTTTATTTTTTTTCTTTTTGGTTTTTTTTTTCTTTTTAATTTTCATTTTTTTTCTTTTTTTCTTCCCTCTCCCTCTTTCTCTCCCTCCCTCTCCCTTTCCCTATCTCTCTCCCTCCCTCTCCCTTTCCCTATCTCTCTCCCTCTCCCTCTCAATCTGTCGCTCCTTGTCCCTCTCTCTATCCCTATTATTCTCCCTATCCCTATCCCTATCTCTCTCCCTCTCCCTCTCAATCGGTTGCTCAATATCCTTCTCACTCTCCCTATCCTTCTCCCTACCCCTATCCCTATCTCTCTCTCTCTCTCTCTCTCAATCTGTAGCTCTCTATCCCTCTCACTCTCCCTATCCTTTTCCTTCTCCCTATCCCTATTGCTCTCCCTCTCTCTCTCAATCTGTTGCTCTATATCTCTCTCACTCTCCCTATCCTTTTCCTTCTCCCTATCACTATTGCTCTCCCTCTCCCTCTCCCTCTCCCTATCTCTCTCCCTCTTGATCTCAATCTGTCGCTCCCTGTCCCTCTCACTCTCCCAATTATTTTTCCTCTCCCTATCCTTTTAGCTATTCCTATCCCTCTTTCTCCCTTTGAATCTATTGCTCTTTGTCCCTCGCCCTATCTCTATCCTTCTCCTTGTCCCTATCCCTATCTCTCTCCCTCTCTCTCTTAATCCGATGCTCTATATTTCTCTCCCACTCCCTCTCTCTCTCCCTATCTCTCTCCCTCTCCCTCTCAATCTGTCGCTCCCTATCCCTCTCACTCGCTCTATCATTCTCCCTCTCCATATACTTATGTCTCTCTCTTTCTCAATTTGTCTCTCCCTATCCCTCTCACTCTCCCTATTCTTCTCCATATCCTTTACTTCTCTCATCATCTCCGTACAAGCCTCCCACTCTCCCGCCCTTCCCTCATCATGCCCGTATTTCCACTCCCCTCTCTCTCTTTTGCACCCTCATTTGCCCCTTCTCTCACTCTCTTTTCCACCCTATCACACACTCTCTCTCCTCTTATACCTATTCCTCTCCCTCTCACATGCACATTCCGACGTCTTCTCCACATTTTTCACGTATACCTTCCCAGCGTTCCCTCCACCCTTCAGCAACAAGGTTGTTTCATCGATGAAAGCGAGCCAGGGATGAGAAAACCTCGTCGCTGAGCCATTAATCGGTGACCATGCATTCTCATCGCTGGAATTAGGGAGCGATGAGACAGCATGTTAGCCGGACCACCCTTCAGCGACGAGGTTGTATCATCGCTATCCAGCCCTCAGACATCTTCGTCGCTGAAGGGTGGTTCCACCCCTCTCTCCCTCATTTGCACCCTCTTTTCCTGTCCGCTCTCACTCTCCATCTCACACCCGCATTTATTTGGCCATGGCACCTCATTTGTACCCCTAGACTTAGATGGTTTACCATCGCGCTTTTTAATTAATTTACCAAAAAACAAAAAAAAAGTAAAAAAAAATTGAACAATAAAAAGGTATGTTATAAAAAAGCAGAAAACGTTTTTACTTTACACTATGTGTATTGCGGTACATATCGTTTTTTGCTTTGAGGCTTTTTCTATTCAACACTATTTTTGTACAACATTTGTACTTTACTTTTTCGGTTACTATTTTTGAAAGAATAACAAAGAGACAGTTATTTTTTGTGATCGAAAAAACAAGTTAGGTGGAGAGGCACTTTTGGGAAGTGTTTTTTGTACTTTAGTCATCATTATCATAATTTTAAAACCTTTTCAAATTGTATGTAAGACTTGCAAAATAATAATAATAAAAGACTTAAAGTCAAAATCTTGGTAACGTTACTTGAAGAGAAAAGAAAAGCACAAAGTTGAAATTACCCAAATATAATTGAATTTCAAAATTTCCAAAATCTATTTGACGTAATTTCTCTCTTACTCGACGATTGAAAATACAAATCGAAGTATGAAATTCCATACCATAAATAATGTTGCATTGCCACATTATTCGTACCAATTTGAGGAATGAATGTCTTTTTTAGATATTTCCTCCTTATGTTTTTTATATCTCTCTAGATACTTGCACTCTCTCCCTCTCTCCCTCTCTCTTTCTCTCCCTCTCCGTCTCTCCCTCTCTCCCTCTCTCCCTCTCTCCAAAAGATGTGCCAGTATCATGGATCATGGCAGGCACCATGTCTTTGAAGTGTCTGATTCTTTTTCTCCGATATTCCATTAGATTTGAGAGAATAAGAGGCCATAAGTTGCTGCCTTTCTCCCCATCTCCTTACAAATACTTGTGAAAGCAACGAATTCACCTCCGCTTTAGGGCTTTTTAAGGTTATTTTACGATTTCAATTTGTGACCCGATTGACGCTTAGCCATCACAATCCACTCTTGAAACTTCTCTCAAGCAAAACTCAAGATTTCCGAGAGTAATAATCAACAATGACAAAAATGTATTGATTACCACTCAAAGACCTCGGCTTTGCATGACCACAAAGATACGTAAAGAATTTGTTTACACATTAATAAGTTCTAATGGATTTTGGGTGCGGTATTTCACATCATTCACATTGCTTATTCTGCGAACCTATTTTGTGCTTACTTTTTAGTTAACCGTTTCGTCTCCGTTAATTCTTTTGGCATTTTAGTTTTTCCAGTTTTGTTTTGACTTTTTATTTTTTTTGTTCACATTTGCTTAAATGGTTTACCATTACAATTATGTATATTTATTTCATTCAACCATCGCAACCACAAACATAAAGCTAAAATGAAAACATTGTAACTTATTTTCAATTAAAATATTACAAAGTGCGGTAAAAATAACTATTTACCGAGGTAACATTCAAATTATGAACACCTAACACGTCCTCATTTTTTACAGTTAAGAATCACTTTTTTAGTAGGAATTGTTAAATTCTGTCCCTTTTGCGACTTTATTTTTTCAACTCTAATGTAAGTTTTTTTTTTCATACGTTTCACATTTGGATATATATACAAATGCCTTTCATACTATATTATTGACTACAAAAATGATTGAAAACATAGTACCAATCAAAATTCTGAAAAAAATACAGCATCTTTCAACAAAAACACTGAAAAACACCCACAAAAAAAACCTTAGTAAATATCTAACTCCTTCAAAAGCTCTCCACTCTCTACACAACCGTCACATTTGCTTTTAAATCTACTTCTAAACTCCTTTCAACATTTATGATGGCAATTTCGGAAAGTAAAATCCGTCTTGTTGTCGTCTCTTTACAGCTTTCTCGTCCTCAACGGAATAAATAAGACAGTTTTCCTCTCCATCTTCATCATCCTCCAGCAAATTATTGGTTGCCAACATTTCCTGGACTTTTGCGACCACTGTAAAACACAGAAAATGAAAGGAGAGAGAAAAGGAGGGAGAGGGAGAGGGAGAGGGAGAGGGAGAGAAAGAGAGAGGGAGGGAGGGAGAGAGGGGGAAAAAGAGAGTGAGAGGGAGAGGGAGAGGGAGAGGGAGAGAGAGAGTCGTTATTTTATTTCTGATCGTTTCTAGATTGTCGGCAAAGTTTATTTCCAAAAATAAATGCAAGCTCACATAATTTCATCCATATTAATTGATGGTTATAAATCTTCGATTTAAAACACAAAGAAATATAGTTTCAAAAACTGCAGTACTTTATCTGAGGTCGTTTCTTTTAAGGGAAAATTGGACCGTGTTTCAATGGACCTAACAAATGAAAAATTGGTAATGGAAAAGAAAAATTTACCTCCGAAATGACAAAATTTGTTTTTGTCAAAACACGAATTGCTCCCGGTGGTCCATTTCTTTTATATACTTCAAATGGGTCATCAAAATTTGGTTCGACATCAAGAAAATACAAATTCAGGAGCAAACCTGCCTTCCAAATTGCATCCAATCATGGACGATTGGAAATCTTGCCTTTGAATTGGCGTGAAGAAGAAACTGCCCAATAAAATAAGAGAAAAGAAAAGAAAAAAATTATAACCAGGAAAAGCAAAAGAGAAAAAAATAAATTATGTGATGTTTATCTCTTGTTTAAGCACAATAAAAAAGAAGTTATGAAAAAGGGGAGTGGCTTTTAAAAATAATAATTAAGGGTCCAGTTAAAAACGAAGAAAAGATAAATGAATGGAAAATTATATATAAGAGTCATTTTAAGCTTTGGATATTTTGTGTCTTGGTTTTTAAAAGGGAAAAATGTTCTGAAATTATCAAAAAAAAATATCCGTTAAAGTCTTAAAGATTACACGGATTGCGGGTTTAGATGGGAAAGTACGCATGTGGTGGGCGACGAAGAATTTGGTGAAAGCGCCATTGAAAATGTTGCAAGTTAATGGATGTACGGATATCTTTTGGAATAGGTGTTGGTTAAGAGAAACAGTTGGTGTTACATTATGTAGGACGATTTCCAGCCATAATGTTTACGTGGATTAAAAGTATGCCACGCGTAGTGTTGAGTGACCACTCATATGACGAGTTACTGATGATTTGTCAGATTTTTTCGTATAAGAGACTCATTTAGAGTTAACATTAATGCTAATACCTGTTATTTTCGTGAACGTTGGCGCTATTAACAGTTATTTTTAGAAGTGTTGCCACAGAAAAGCAATCAATTTAGAATTAAGACACATATTAACGTTAATATACTCCAATACAACCGGTAACCAGCGATATAGTTAGAGTTAAAGCACGGTATTAGTGTGTATTTTACTACAACCTACGTACAAGCGACGTCATTTTTGAACGCAACAGCGTGCCGAGGTCAGTTGGAAATTCGTGCTTACGGGAAACATAACTGTTCACACATTACACAATTCTCGGAGTCGCGTTAACATGTAATTGCGTAAATATTTTCCGGCGGACGCGGATGTCGCAAAAACGCTACGGCGTACGATTTGAACAATTCCGTACACACAAATATTTTAGTGTGAAGATAATATGGCCCGACAATTATTACAAAACATTTTACAAATTAGAGTGACGGATAAATTAGTATCATTGTGTACACTAAAAAACACAATTTACCATAAAGTACGCTAATTGTTTCATTACACTATATTTTTTATTACGTTAATAGCGATTCACAGTGTAGTTGCTGCCCTCCATGTAAATTAGTCACACGTGACAAAAAAATGAAGAAAAAGAGGCGGCTACACAAAAGGATGAGAGAATACACGAGTTTGTCTTAAAAATGACAGGTCGTACGTAAAAATAACGCATGAGGTTTTAACGCATTATATGCATTCGAAATATACTTACAGATTGTATTGTTCGCAACAGCACGAAGTCGTCGCTAATCCAATCAATTTGATCATTCCAACAGTGTGACGACGTAACGAAATTAGGAGATGTCGCAGTTCACTGCTTAGAAGATTCCAAGAATGGCAACGACGTGCAAAATACACTTACAGACTGTGTGGTCCGCGACAAAGAAAAGTCGTCGTGTCTCTACTTTTTTTGGATAATCCAACAGTGCAACGATGAAAGTGAATCAAAAAATCACGCGGTTTAATGATTCCGCGATTCCAATAATGGGACAAAGACAAAGCCTCGTCAACCATACGAAGGTTCATACTTATTGTACTAACTAAAGACAAAAAAATAAAATATGCTTAGTATTGTAGTTTGTCACTTTTGTCGTTGTCGCGACGACGAATTGTCGTCGCCAATTTGATTTCTTCATCCACGCGTCGGCGCTTCAATGTGGCCGCCTGGTAACAACATTAGCATCTTACAACCACAAGCGACGACACGCTGTCGTCAGTGTTTCACGACGGTGCACGAGGATCGAACATAACAACATTAAGAAAATGTGGTGGGGGCGTGGAAAAAAAAATATAAATTCTAACGAACACATAAAGGTAGAGATAAACAAAATACCACATTATAAGCAAATACTATATTGAGACACACAATGTAAGCAGCCGTAAAAAGTCATATAAGGTAAGAATAAAAAGGTAATATTGCTTACTAGTATTATATTCGCCTGTAAAGCGTTCCGGAAACTTATTGACGGTCCTCGTTATAAGGCACTCTTTTCCGTTTGTATTACAATCCGCAATCATCTAATTGATTACACGAACGCGTGCAGCCTTTGTTGACACGTGTTGGAGCTTGCGTCTCACCACCGGGCTGATACCGTGGTCCACACGCGGTGAGTCTGGCGATGAGTCCGGAGGTGAATTTGGGGGTGAGCCGTAATCGGACCCACCGCCTTCCACAAGGGTGTCGTCATTTTGTGATCTAATCCCTTCACCTGCCTCTCCCTCCCACTCTTTCTTGCCCCACTCCATCTCCTCCTCAACCAAAAGTGAGAAAAATACAGCGGGAGCTCTGGCTTTTGCCACAAAAAAAGTGGTAATGGGCCACATATTTTCTTAAGATAGTGACTGCAACTTGTCAAAGATAAATATGAAGCAACAAAAATAAAATGCAACAACAAAGGTAGATTCGAAGGGAGGAAAAGTGTGTCATTGTTGGAGTTAACGACGAGTATATAAAGGAGGGGAAGGGAATCTCTTGTGAAAAAAAGGAGGGAAAAGCTTGGTCAAAATTTGAACATTCAAAATTTTAAATGAAATATTTTGTTTGGAAGTCAAATATTTCGATTTTAAAAACGACACGGTGATAGCGGGAAGGTTTTAAAATTTGCGTCAGTTTTCAACGTGAGAGTATGCACGTGGTTGACAATGGACGTTTTTCATGAAAAAGGCGTGAGAAAACATGGCAGCTCATTGGGGTACGGATCTTTCTTGGAAAGGCAGCGGGTAAGACAGGCGTGTTTTGATGCATCGTAAAAAAAGCCATAATGTTTGCGTGGATAAAAAATAGGACACGTGTAATCTTTGGCGACCAATCACGTGACGTGAATTATTATTTGGTTGGTCAGTATGTACTTTTTGGTTCATTTTAGTGTCATCATTTACTCTAATACGGAACAACGTTGACGTTAATACAGGTGAGACGTCTGAAAGATAGACGAGGTAACACCCTTTATTATAATTATGACACATATTAGCATACTTAACTCTAATAAAACCACCCAAAAGGGACGTTATTAGAATACATGAGATATGGACGAACAGAACTACGGCCATACATCCAAGTCACATGTAGAAACAGCGTGGCGTGTTAATGAAACTCAGTGTGCTCCATTGCCCACGGAAATGGCAGATCTAAAAGAAGTTAATCTAGCTTATGCCGACTCCAACTTGATATAAACCCAAATGACTGACCCCTTAACAATCAGAACCCCAATAAAACTTCACCCCTATGAAATAACACTTTCTGTGTGCTTAGTTCCACCACAGAATGCAAAGTTAGAATATGATATTTGGACACATTTACCCACTTTGACTTTCCCTAAGAAATGCAGCCACCTTGACAGACAAAAACTCTGACCGACTACACCCTTGTGTAGTGTGGACTTCCCTGAGTCTGCAGCAAAAACAATCACTGAAAATGGTCAAGTAAATTGATAGTTATGGCTGGCCAAAGTTTGCCTTTTATACAAGATGCTCTCTGGGAGAGGCGGCTACCTACCAAAAATATTCTAAGTCCTAAAACCCCTCTCTAAGCCCCCCAGTTATGAGGTACGCACCAATAATATGACTGTACCGTACACAAAAGTACAGGTGCCGCAGTGCTTTTTGTACGATCCATGTACGACACAGCCATAATGTGACATTTGTCACATCCAAACTTGTCATCTCGCATTCTGGAGATCCCGCAATCCTCCAGGATATTGCCACGTGTCATCAGGTGTCGTCGCGTCCAAAAACCGCCAAAATTTTCATTCCGTACAACCGGCTGAAATGTGAGCCGTTCGATTATATTTGCAATTTTTAATCTCGGTCGTCGAAGAAATATCTTCGACGTTTGTTTCGTGCGCCCCGTATTATTTTTGTGTGGTTCCTTTCTATGTACATGTAGTTTGGTTTCGCCGTTAACTGGATGATACCGGTGTGAACGACTTTAAATACTTTTCAAATCCTATATGTGTATTAATCTTCACTACATCTAGCGGATAAGGCGAAAGGCTATCAGTACGATCGTAAACCAGACTTACCAGGATGAAATCCTGGTCTGTCCGCAAACATTTTGGTGTCGCTGAGAACAACTACCATTCTTCCTTAGGTAGCCATGGCTATCTCTAACTTCTAGTGACTAGGACAAGTATAGATGATTTAGACAGCCTATTTGACAAAGTAGAATAAATTAAGACCTAGAAAATACACACATTTTAACAGTTAACCCTTCCGTAAACGTCAAAAAAAAAAAGTGAAATTAAACTTCACGTTACGCGGTATAGCGTTGACACATAAGCGCCGTAAAATTGTCTGATCGGTACGGATACTCGATTTGGCGTTGTCTTACAATTTTGAAGATTGTGTACGGATACATATATTAATGTGTACAATCGTACGGAGAATATTCCATTTTTGCTGTCCCCAAATTAGCATTAACGCCGATATTCGAATAAACCTTTTTTTTTCTAATTTACAAATTATTAATTAGCGTCAATGAAGGTATATTTACTTCCACACTATTTAAACTTTGACACTAATAACGATGCGCGGTGTAGTGTAGCAGTTTCGAACTGTCCTGTCAAGGGTACAAGAAAATGTATCATCGTCGTCACTTCGATATCGTTTCACTTACTTGTACGGTTAACTCGCATCGACGGCATCTTGGTACCTGTTGTAGCCACCTTGATGTCGTCAGCCGCGGGTAAACTTTCACGATCACTTTGTCGTCGTCGTTGTACTGGAGAGTAGCGGTTTGGAACTGTCTTGTCCAGCGTACAAAGAATCTAGGTCTATAATTTTTGTATAGAGATTTATATTACCTCCCATCTTCTTTCTTTTTTCCCTTGAATTTGATCCTGTTCCTCGTCTATTTTTTTTTTTTTATATATTTGACAAATTGTCACTCTTTCCATTCATTTGTGAATGCTCGGAATATTCATTAAAAGGTTTTTTACATATTTAATGATTTATAGTGGTTTATGTGTAGTTTATCTTATGTTTTTTTTTTTTTTTTA